>PVIU01000146.1:164056-430785 GCA_004026605.1 Ondatra zibethicus
CACTGATAGTGGGAGACTTCAACACTCCCCTCTCACCACTGGACAGGTCAATCAGACAAAAAATGAACAGAGAAATAAGAGAACTAACAGATGTTATGACTCAAATGGACTTAACAGACATCTATAGAATATTCCATCCAAACAGAAAAGAATATACCTTCTTCTCAGCACCTCATGGAACCTTCTCAAAAATTGACCATATACTCGGTAACAAAACAAACCTCAACAAATACAAAAAAAATGGAATAACCCAATGTATGTTATCAGATCACCATGCTTTAAAACTAGAAATCAACAGCAATACCAATTCCAGAAAACCCACAAACACATGGAAATTAAATGATGCTCACCTGAATCATCAATGGGTCAAGGAAGAAATAAAGGGGGAAATTAAAGACTTCCTAAAATTCAATGAAAATGACCACACAACATACCCAAATTTATGGGACACAATGAAAACAGTGTTAAGAGGCAAGTCCATAGCACTAAAGGCCTACATAAAGAAGCTGGAAAAATCCCTCACTAGTGAATTAACAGAACATTTGAAAACCTTAGAACAAAAAGAAACAAACTCACCTAAGAGAACTAGACAGCAGGAAATAATCAAATTGAGAGATGAAATAACAAAATAGAAACAAAGAAAACAATACAAAGAATCAATGAGACAAAGAGTTAGTTCTTCAAGAAAATTAACAAAATAGACAAACCATTATCCAAACTAACCAAAAGGCAGAGAGAGAATATCCAAATTAGCAAAATCAGAAATGAAAAGGGAGACATAACAACAGACACGGAGGAAATACAGAGGATCATCAGGTCATATTTTGAAAACCTGTACTCCACAAAATTGGAAAACATAAAGGAAATGGACAACTTTCTGGATAAATATCACTTACTAAAATTAAATCAAGACCAGATAAGTAAATTAAACAGACCTATAACTGCTGAAGAAATAGAAACAGTCATCAAAAGTCTCCCAACCAAAATAGCCCAGGACCAGATGGTTTCAGCTCAGAATTCAACAAAACTTTCAAAGAGGAACTAATACCAATACTCCTCAAATTATTCCACACAATAGAAACAGAGGGAACATTGCAAAACTCTTTTTATGAGGCTACAATTACCCTAATACCCAAACCACAGAAAGACAATACTAAGAAAGAGAATTATAGACCAATCTCACTCATGAACATTGATGCAAAAATACTAAATAAAATACTAGTAAATCGAATCCAAGAACATATCAGAACCATTATCCACCATGACCAAGTCAGCTTCATCCCACAGATGCAGGGATGGTTCAACAGAAGAAAATCTGTCAACGTACTCCACCATATAAACAAGCTGAAAAATAAAAACCACATGATCATCTCATTAGATGCTGAAAAAGCACTTGACAAAACATCTCTTCATGATAAAGGTCTTGGAGAAAGCAGGGATACAAGGAACATACCTAAACATAATTAAGGCAATATACAGCATCAAACTAAATGGAGAGAAACTCCCAGTGACTCCACTGAAATCAGGAACAAGACAAGGTTGTCCATTCTCTCCATACCTATTCAATATAGTTCTTGAGGTCCTAGCTAGAGCAATAAGACACCAAAGGGAGATCAAGGGGATACAAATTGGAAAAGGAGAAGTCAAACTCTCACTGTTTGCTGATGATATGATAGTTTACATAAGTGATCCCAAAAATTCTACCAAGGAACTTCTACAACTCATAAATACTTTCAGCAATGTAGCAGGATACAAGATTAACTCAAAAAAATCAGTAGCCCTCCTGTACACAGAAGATAAAAGGGCTGAGGAAGAAATCAGAGAATCAACATCCTTCACAATAGCCACAAATGGCATATAATATCTCGGAGTAACTCTAACCAAACAAGTGGAAGACTTGTATGACAAGAACTTTAAATCTTTGAAGAAAGAAATTGAAGAAGACACCAGAAAGTGGAAAGACCTCCCATGCTCTTGGGTAGGCAGAATTAATATAGTAAAAATGGCAATCTTACCGAAAGCAATCTACAGATTCAATGCAATACCCAGCAAAATTCTTCAAAGACCTCGAAAGAACGGTACTCAACATCATTTGGAAAAGCAAAAAAACCAGGATAGCCAAAACAATCCTGGGCAATAAAAGAACTTCTGGAGGCATCACAATCCCTGACTTCAAACTCTAATACAGAGCTACAGTACTGAAAACAGCCTAGTACTGGCATAAGAACAGACAGGAGGACCAATGGAACCAAACAGAAGACCCGGATATCAATCCACACATCTTCGAACACCTGATATTTGATAAAGAAGCAAAGAATATCAAATGGAAAAAAGAAAGCATATTTAACAAGTGGTGCTGGCATAACTGGATATCAACATGTAGAAAAATGAAAGTAGACCCATATCTATCACCATGCACAAAACTCAAGTCCAAATGGATCAAAGACCTCAACATAAAGCCAGACACATTGAACCTTATAGAAGAGAAAGTGGGAAGTACACTTGAACTCACTGGCACAGGGAACCACTTCCTAAATATAACACTAAGAAGAACAATTAATAAATGAGACCTCCTGAAATTGAAAAGCTTCTGTAAAGCAAAGGATATGGTCAACAAGATAAAACAACAACCTACAGAATGGGAAAAGATCTTCACAAACCCCACATCAGACAGAGGTCTGATCTCCAAAATATACAAAGAACTCAAGAAATTGGACACCAAAAGATCACATAATCCAATAAAAAAATGGAGTACAGACTTAAACAGAGAATTCTCAACAGGGATTCTAAAATGGCTGAAAGACACTTAAGGAAATGTTCAACATCCTTAGTCATCAGAGAAATGCAAATCAAAACAACTCTGAGATTCCATCTTACACCTGTAAGAATGGCAAAGATCAAAAACACTGATGACAACTTATGCTGGAGAGGTTGTGGGGAAAAGGGAATACTTCTGCATTGCTGGTGGTAATGAAAGCTAGTACAGCTCTTTGGATGTCAGTGTGGCAATTTCTCAGAAAATTAGGAAACAACCTTCCTCAAGACCCAATAATACTACTTTTGGGTATATATCCAAAGGATGCTCAATCGTGCCACAAGGACATGTGCTCAACTATGTTCATAGCAGCTTTGTTTGTCATAGCCAGAACCTGGAAACAACCTAAATGCCCCTCGATAGAAGAATGGATAAAAAATATGTGGTACATTTAGACAATGGAGTACGACACAGCAGAAAAAAATAACGACAGTTTGAATTTTGCAGGAAAATGGATGGAGCTAGAAAACATTATTTTGAGTGAGGTAACCCAGACACAGAAAGACATAGAAAGAATTATCACATGTATTCACTCATAGGTGGCTTTTAAACATAAAGCAAAGAAAGCCAGCCTACAAACCATAATCCCAGAGAACTTAGACAACAATAAGGACACTAAGAGAGACTTACATAGATATAATCTACATGGGAAATAGAAAGTAGAAAAAGACAAGATCTCCTGAGTAAATTGGGAGCATGGGGACCTTGGGGGAAGGATTAAAGGGGAGAGGGGAGAGTCAGGGAGGGGAGCAGAGAAAAACGTAGAGCTTAATAAATATCATGGGAAAAAATAAAGAGAATTTTGAAAAATGAAAAAAAAAGAGAGAGAGAAACAGGCAGATTGCTTAAGGGTTGCCCTCTTACTGTCTGCAGACAGGAAGATGAATGAAACTGAACTTAGGTAGCTCAGAGACCTGTGGACAATACAGCTGGCCCGTTTGGCCATTCTCCCTTCTCCAAGAGTTCCCTAGTAATGGGAGTTCTGACCCAGCGTTAAAAACTAAGATGCATTTTATATACTCTCTTGTACTTGAACATGGGCATGGGCCTAAGATGTCCTGAGTAGAATGCTAACAAGAAACCCACTCCCTTTCCATCCAGGACCTTGACAGTGACCTAGCTTGGAGAACCCCATGGAGAAGCAGAGCCCCAGTTGGAAGGGGCCTGGTTCACACAATGACAGCGAAGAACAGGGCCACCTGCTAACCTCAGTCACCATGAGCAGTTATGTTCTTTAAAAGGCTGAGTTACTTTCAGGCAGTGGTGGTGCACGCCTTTAATCCCAGCACTCGGGAGGCAGAGGCAGGCAGATCTCTGTGAGTTCGAGACCACCCTGGTCTGCAAGAGCTAGTTCCAGGACAGGCTCCAAAGCCACAGAGAAACCCTGTCTCGAAAAAAAAAAAAAAAAAAAAGACTGAGTTACTGTCTCATCTCTTACCTAATCTAACTGATGTTTAAAAACAGTAACAGGAAGAAAGCTAGTGTCACCAAACAGTCCACATTTAGGACATTGCACTCAGTCCAAAGAGTCATTTGCCTTAGGAGACATTGACTATTCAATTTGAAGTGTGTCTAGAGAAACATAACAATGAAACTTATGAATTTGAAAGATAAGTCTGTTAAAACCTGTTAAAAGATGGTTATTTAGTCTGAAAAGAGATGACTTACGGGTTGCCTTGTTACTGTCTTCAGACAAGATGAGCGAGACTGAACTCAGGTCGCTCAGGACCTGTGAACAGTTAGGACTTATGATGAAGCAGATTCTACTCAGTGCAGGGTTGAGGTTTCTGTTGTGAGGACTGACTTTAAAAAGCCCAAAGGTTAGGCCGGTGATATGGCTCAATGAGTAAAGATGCTTGCTGCCAAACCTGAGGACCTGGGTTCAACCCCCCTTAGTGGAGGTAGGCACTGGCTCCTTCCTGTGTGCTATCATCTGCCCTCTGTAAGAGCACCATGGCAAGTGCATGCATATACATGTGGGTGTATGTGCACATGCACAGTAAACACACATTTTTTATGTAATAAAATAAATTTAAGCCCAGGGGGCTGGAGAGATGGCTAGCAGTTAAGAACACTGGCTGCTCTTCCGGAGAACCTAGGTTCAAGTCCCAGCACCCACATGGCAGCTCACAACTGTTTGTAACTCCAGTTCCAGGGGATATAACACCCTCATACAGACATATACACAGGCAAAACACCAGTACACATAAAAAATAAGAATAAATAAACTACTAAAAAAAATTTTTTTTTGAGACAGGGTTTCTCTGTAGCTTTGGAGCCTGTCCTGGAACTAGCTCTTGGAGACCAGGCTGGCCTCAAACTCACATAGATCCGCTTGCCTCTGCCTTCCAAGTGCTGGGATTAAAGGCGTGTGCCACCACCGCCCAAAAAATAAACTGGGCATTGATGGCGCACACCTTTAATCCCAGCACTTGGGAGGCAGAGGCAGGCAGATCTCTGTGAGTTCGAGGCCAGCCTGGTCTATAAGAGCTAGTTCCAGGACAGGCTCCAAAGCTACAGAGAAACCCTATCTTGAAAAATCAATAAATAAATAAATAAATACTTGCTGCTTTTGGAGAAGACCCAGGTTCCATTCTCAGCACCTATATGGAAGTTCACAAGTGCCTGTAACTGCAGTTCCAGGGGATTTGACACCCTCTTCTGGCCTCTGTGAGCACCAGGCATGCCCACAGTACACATAACTACATGCAGGCTTATATGCAAATTTTTTTTCTAAGTCTGGATTGCTCTGAGTACCAAAAGTTTCTCCTACTACCACATCTAGAAACACAGCTCCCTCCTCTTAACCCCCTTCCCACACTTTAGAGCCATAAGGGTAATCCTAGCATCCTTGAGCTCCCAGTGGATTCTGGGGTTGAATTAGCAGGAATAATGCAAGTCGAAGTCAGGTCTGTTTGGGTGGAATTTTGAGGCAGAAATCATGAAGAAAGTTGAGAAATTCATCCTGTCAGATGGAGGGTCATGGCTCTGGTTCTTTACATTCTGTGTTCAGCATTTAGGCCCTTAGTGTTAGTATTCACAGGATTCGTCCTCAGCTGCAGCTGCTAAGAGCACCTCCTGTGCATATTCACTACATTCCCTTTCGAAGGGTGGGCCTGCTTCCTCTCCCTCTCTCTCTCTCTCTCTCTCCCCCCCCACCATTCTTGTCCTCAGGTACCAGTCTCTGCCCTCCTTTCTGCCCCTTCTCTCTCCTCTTCCAATAAACCTCCCATGCGAGCCCTGTTGTTGGCGTGATTCTCTTCCTGATGATTTTTAAATTATAGCATCAATGCCATGAGACTCAGCAAGCCTTCCCAGCACCCTAAGGTGCACAAGGACCCTGGAACCCAGTCTACATACGACAACCTCACTTCTCTAACAGATCACTGGGCCCTTCCATCTCACACCTGTATGATTGGTGAGCCCCCTCTTCTCGACCTCTGGCCATTTCCCAGAGACACATCTCTCAAGTGTGGTTTCTCTCACCTTTTGGCCTGTCAAGTCCTGGTACCAGGCAACCATGGCTCTCTTGGGCTTGGAGCTCTTGGCCCCTGTTCTTTGCATGATGATGCACGGGACAACCTGTGCCTACTTAATCCGACCCACTCTGAATTCCTGGAACACTAGGAAGTGCAGACTCTTGGATCTTCTCCGCCTCACTCATGGGAACTGTGTCCACTTTTGCCGTCAGACCTGGTCTCAATACCCCTTAGATATCATTCCAAATGGCTGCTTCCCAGCACTCTATATCCCAGTATTTTACAGGGCCTTTGGAACACCTTCACTCTTCTGCTTTTCTCCTTCCCCAATAAGCCCCTTACACTAATTCTGTTGTGTGCGGCATGCTTGGTTAGTAGCAGGGCTCACCAAAAGGTAACCACTTCACCCTGGGATCCTACCCACCTGCTCCACCCTCAACAGATCAGCCCTCTTTCACCTGCAACAAATCTGCTTTCTCCTTTGCTGATAGGGCTTGGCCTGCTATCCAATACCAACATGGAGTCTCTGGCGCGGTTATCTGCCTCTGACCATTGCCCTGGATGTGAGGCTTCCTTTCCTGGGCACAGTTCTTTCCTTGACTTCTGGCTTTTCTCAAAGTCCTGGTACCAGGTGACTGTGACTCTTGGGCTCAGAGACCTTGGCCCCTGTTCTTGTATGACGGTGAACTGAAACAGCTTGTGCCACTCAGTCTGATCCTCCCTTGGACACCAGTGCATTCAGCCCTTTGGATCTTTCTCTACCTCACTCACTGTGCCCACTCAATCTTCCTCTGCCTCATCCTTGGGAGCTGTGTCATACACCTCCTCACTCCCAGCGGGATGTCTTTTGGAGATCCACTGACCACTCCTTTCAAATCAAATCTGGCCTCAGTATTCCTTGAACCAGACAGTCAGGGGACTGAGAAAGAATTCTTTCACTTCAATTTCTTTCATTTTCATTGCTCCAAAACTGGCTTGCGTCTGTCTGTTCTCCCTTTCTGAATGTTCTGTCTAGGTCTGCTGCAGTGTAGGAGTCAGAGATGAGACAGTGCTCAGGAAAGCTAGAACAACTGCTTCAAGACAGGGTTTCTCTGTAGCTTTGGAGCCTGTCCTGGAACTAGCTTTTGTAGACCAGGCTGGCCTCAAACTCACAAAGATCCGCCTGCCTCTGCCTCCCGAGTGCTGGGATTAAAGGCATGTGCCACCACCGCCCAGCAACAACTGATCCTTAAAAAATACCCTTGTTAAAATGTCACAGAAACTTTACCTCGACTGGGACCCTGCTCCCTTAAGCTTCAAGGACACCGAGATCAACTGCCTTGTCCCGGGTTTCAGAAGAATGAGGCTTCACCCCACAGTCACGTTCAACTTTACTGGGTGGGAGACCCTATGGAAGTGGATGCTTTCCTTCCTGACCCCTCTCTTTTCCTCCCCTCGTTCTCCTATCTTTAACAATCACACCCTACTTCATCAATTTTTGTCTCTATGTATCTTCAACGATACATTAAAAAATCTCTGGTTAAACAACTAATCTACTATTGTTATAGGACTACCAACGGATAGCCACAGAGCTAGAGGTACAAGACTACCACACATGTCCAGAGGTGAGAACCAACAGCACCCCAGAGGTATCCACCTCCTCCAGATTCAGAAAAGAGACTCACAGAACAGATTCTAATGTAACTCTTTATCATTCCTTTATTTAAAAGGTACTAACTCTACAATGACTGCCATCAGTAATCGACCACCTGTGTCTCCTGGTAAACTGGCTAGAGAGTGTCCAGGCGATGCTATGGTGATGGGAAAGGATATTAAGACTCCAAAAGTTCACAATCTCAACATTAATCGATGGAATTCTGATGGGCCATTAATCTGGCAGCGTACTACCACTCTGAGTATATTACCTTTTCTGCAAGTAGATTTCGGTACAGATTACAAACAGTGGGAATGCTAATGTATCTAAAACTTATCTTTTCACAAACTCAAAGAATTCTTGTGAACTCCAAGGAGTTGACGTGGATCCACCTTGAACAGCATTTTGCCAGGTCCAAAGCAGGGCCTGACAATTTCACAGAGCCTGGACAGTGAAGTGAAATATCCAGCAACCCCAGGACATGGTCAGTACCCCAGCTTTCTCAGGTCCCCCAAGATTCCGACATCCTCCAGGTCAGCAGGAAGTAGTCTTGAGTACATGGCGTCCTCATTTCTGCCTCACCTGCTACCCTTTTTTTAACTCCTCACCTTTTTATAATAAATAAAAAGGGAGGAGTGTTAGCATTCAGGCATCTGTACTGGCCTGCCCTTGGGGTCCTGACGGGATTCATCCTCAGCTGCAGCCAGTAAGAGCACCTCCTGTGCACATTTGCTATGTTCCCTTTTGGTTTGGTTTGGTTTGGGTTGGGTTGGGTTTTTTGGCTTTTCAAGACAGGGTTTCTCTGTGTAGCTTTGGAGCCTGTCCTGTAACTCGCTCTATAGACCAGGCTGGCCCCAGACTCACAGAGCCTGCCTCTGCCTCCCAAGTGCTGGGATTAAAGGCAAGTACCCTCACTGCCCGACAACTACATTCCCTTTTAAAAGGTGGGCGTTGCCCACCTCCAATCCCATCCCTCACTCCTGTCCCCCTCTCCCTCTCTCTCATTCTTTCTCCACTCTTGTCCTCAGATCCCAGTCTCTGCCCCCTTCTCTGTGCCTTTTCTCTCCTCTTCCGATAAACCTCCCATGTGAGCCTGTTGTATGGCATGACTCCTTCTCACAGATTTTAAATAAATTATAACACTTAGGCAGAACAAGTAGCAACTCAATGAAAGCAAAAAGTTTTAAAAATTGATTTTTCTTTGTTCTTATGATAATCCAAAAACTGTGTATGGGCTATCAGTTTTCTATGCTTATCTTCTAAGATGAATGACTTTCTTTCTAAGGACTCCAAGTGCTGCACACTCTGGCTGCAGCAAGGCCTGTCACATGGCTGAACTGCCACAGCAGGGCTAACTGTCCAGTCTCAGCTCAGATAAGAAGGCTCACAAAGAGGGGAAGTAAACCCTTCAAGGTCACACTGAGTCCAGACCAGGGCAGCTCCAGAGTGAGGCCTCCCACCACTCAGGCCTGCACACTGTCCTGAGACCATACTCAGGGTGCCTCCGGCCAGATACATCCCCACCAGAAAAAAACTGCAGCTGGGCATGTGGCTCAAGCCCATTCCTGGTGGCAGGATACAGAGAGGTAGGTGGATCTCTGTAGGTTCAAGGCCAGCCTGATACATAGCAAGTCGGCCATGCCTACAGAGTGAGGCACTATCTCAAAAACAAAAACAAACAAAAAAATATGATATTCTTTCCAGAGTTGGAAATTAACCTAGGCATTTAGGATGATTTTACAGACAAAGAAAGTGGCCCAAAGTCATGTGGGCAGCTCCTGGAGCTCCTGGCACTAAGTTTTACCTTCTTATCTGCCCATAAAATCATAGGCTCAGGAACATCCCGCGTGGTGACCTGGTATCAGGCCCCCGCCATGAGTTATGCTGTCTGGAAATATAAAGGCTCACTGTGTATTGGCTTTGGCCACTGAAGAGAGAACGCTTGGCTGAAGGGGGTGGGGAGAAGTGTGTGGAGCCTTGTACTTACATAGTCAAAAAGGGAGAACATGTGTTTCCCATTTGTCTTGGGATGGGAAAGAAAAACTTTTCCTTTCACTTAATCTTGGTTCAAACAAATAGAGAGACTGCCCTTTTTGTAAACCCGCCGAATGTCAGCTATTGTTCACTAGCGCGGCTGGCATCGGCTTACCAAGCCAAGACACAGCCGCTTTCCTCACGTAATCCCCTCAATTAGAAGGCACTTCAGCCTGAAGAGGGGCGACTGAGCTAATACACATTTCCTATGAATTGGACAAGAGTCAGCCCGAGGAGTCAGGTTTCCAAATCTATCGCCTCTGATTTCAGCCAGAGCCCGAGGCAACAGGGCTCCAGTCATGACTCAGGATTCTGTGAGTGAAAGCAAGCACGTCAAGTGATGTAAGAAAATTTCCCCGTTCCCTAGCCCCTGGCCACCTCCTCCCTGGGGAATTCAGCCAAGAGCTTTGGGTGTTCTGATGTGGGGGAGCATCATGCCCCCTGGGTGCCCAGTTGTCCAGTATGCCTATCAGCTTACAGTGACCAGGGGTCTGGGCTTGACAAAGGAAGTCCTCAGTGAGGACTGCTTTCCTGTTGGTCCGTGAGCTCAGATAATTGCACTGTAATGTGTGTGAGAATCTCATAAAATAAACAAAAAAACAAAGGGGCCTCGGTGGTCTGGGCTAAAGTCAAGGAGGGAGGCATGTGATGCAGGCCCACCTTTGAAGTCACTTTGTTTGTAAAAAGTCTACCCTGCTCTCTTAAGGAAGCTGCCCTGGAATGAAGTTCCTGCGCATGTGGGGTTTAGGGCTATTGTCTTTGGCTCCGACTTTCACCTCAAGCCCTAGCTAGGACATGTTTAAATCCCATAACAACAGCCTGACATGAAATTGCTCACCCTCTCATTGCATCAGGGGACTTTTACTCGGGCAGATTTTGAATGCCTCATTGTTTAATAGGACAGGAAGTTTATTTTCTATGTAAATGAGGACTCTTCTCCCTCCCCCCACCCCCACACCCTTTAGCTGCTTGGAAGACTGGTGTCTGGTTATCTCCAGTCTAGCTCCTGCTTCTCTCGGTTTCTTTCTGACTAAGGCTTTTTCTTAGCACCAAAGCCCTTAGGCAGGCTTCCTCTGGTGATGGGGTAAGAGCCACTCAGGGACAGGACGTGGTCACATCTCCTTACAGAAACTGGACTCTCTCAGTTGGGTGTCATGGCACACACCTGTTAGCCCAGCACTTGGGAGAAATAGGCAGGTTAGTTTCTAGGCTGGCAAGAGCTACATAGGAGTGGAGGGTGGGGTACTCTAAAGTTCTTCATTTTAATCTGAATTGAAATTAACACACACACACACCCATCCCCGAACCTGGAGATGCCCTTTCTTCCTTGGGAATTATTCAATAATGCCCAGCTCACACTCAGCATATCAGGCTAAGGCCTCTAAAAATGGTGCCAAACAAGCAATAGGCTAAAGCCTACTGCAGATCATGATAATACCGCTATTAGAGCAAATGTCTAAGAAGAGAAATTTCTAGAAAAGAAAACCTCATGGCTCCCCATCTCCACACCATACAGACAAACGCTTCAAAAGGCATCAGTACAATGACCCTCCTGCCAAGAAACTCCTGAGAGAGGCCCTCAACAAGGAAAAGGTTCAAAATATATTTATCATGGGGCTGGATAGATAGCCCCACAGTAAAGAGCATTTGTTGCTCTTGTACAGGACCTCGTTCAATTTCCAGCACTGTATGAAGGTGCCCAACTCTCTGTTACTCCAATTCCAGGGGATTGAACACCCTCTTCTGGCCTCCTCGAGCACTGCAGGCACGTGCTGTGCAGACCCAAATGCAGGCAAAACAACATATGCATAAAAATAATTACAAAAAATATGTTCATCTTTAGTAAGTGAAAACCAGGGAAGAACAGCAGAGGGGACGATGGGATAGGATGCCCTAGTTTATTTAGTATGTTTCTCCAGGGTCTTTCTTTTCTCTTTGCCAACATATCCAAAAAGAAAGGAGCAATGTTTTGTGGCTTTGCTTGTTTTGTTTAAAGAAAATAGCCAGGAACTGTGCATAGGCCCTAACGATTAGTCAAAAGTCATGAACACATTCCCAAGAGCCACCATGGTACTCAGCAGCGTATGTGCGAGAGGTTTGTTTCCTTAAAATCACAGTAGTGCAGGCCTGGGGTGTAGTTCCTAGCATGTAGAAAGCCTGGGTTTGATCCTGAGGACCTCACGTACTGGGAATGGTGCAATCTCAGCACAGGAGGGGGTGGTTAGATACTGGAAGGTAGGAGTTCAAAGTCATCCTCACTATGTAATAAGTTTGAAGTCAGCCTGGACTACATGGGACTCTTCAAAGCAATGAAATTATTACAACTGAACAAGAATTTTATGGATGTATTCATATGTGTATACATGCACCAGTGGGTGTGCTTTTTACTTGTACCAGCCTACACGCAATTAAGAGGCCAGAGATCTGCTCTCTAGCCTTCATTTTCACAAGCATGTAACCTGCAAAGCATTAGACAGCAGCAAACACTGAGTGTGCAAGGGCCTCCTCTAAGATTCTGGTTGAGCTGAGCTGGCCTGGAGTCTGGCCCCACCCTCCATTTTAAAGTCCACCTAGTGGTTTCAGTATATGTCTAGATGGTTATAGTCTGTGTCCAGGTGGTTATAGTCTGTGTCCAGGTGGTTATAGTCTGTGTCCAGGTGGTTATAGTCTGTGTCCAGGTGGTTATAGACTGTGTCCAGGTGGTTATAGTCTTGTGTCCAGGTGGTTATAGTCTGTGTCTAAGTGATTACAGTCTGTGTCTAGGTGGTTATAGTTTGAGTCTAGGTCCCTGTCCATAACCTCTGAGTTAGCTCTATCCTGTGATGTAACTACCCTTTGTCAGTCCACAAAACTAAGCCGCACATGATCTTTTTTTTTTTGGTTTATTTATTTGATGTGTGTACTTATTTTGCCTGCATGTGTGTCTGTGCACCGTGGTCATGCACTGCCTAAAGAGTCTAGACGAGAGTATTAGATCCCTTAGGACTAGAGTTATGGACAGTTGTGAGCCACTATGTTGGTGCTGGAAATTGAACCTGGGTTCTCTGGAAGAGCAACCAATGCTCTTAACTACTGAGCCATCTCTCCAGCCCTTCTTTCCAGAGTTGTAAGCAGATACTAGTGTGTCGCCTTCCTGTTCCTAGCCCTAGTTCTACCCAAATGTCAGCATCTGGGATGAGGCCACTGTGGCAAAAAAAAAAAAAAATCCTCTATAAAAATGCTTTCAGGTATAATAGCATTCTAGCTGCTTCTTCGTTCTCACCAAATTTCATTGTATCTGTACCACATCTAGTCTTTCTCACGTAACAAAACAAGAAAAGCCAAGTTGGTTCAGTGGCACATGACTGCTTGCTTGGCAAATCTGTGTGCTGGCTTCCTGAGAATCATCTTAGGAATCCATCTTGTAGAAATAAATATGTGTCCCTAATCTTCAAGAGTGTTTAGGGCCTAGCATAGAGCTTTGCTTATTCTAGACATTTAGCAAACTTTTAATAAAACTGAGAATATAAAGTCTGTAAATTTTGGGTATCTCCCTGAGTTAATATGGTTCCAGAAATTTAAATGACTGGGCTAAGAAAAAGTTGCCCTGGTGATTTGATTATGAAACTTTACTCAGGGAATATGGCAAGTGGTAGAGAAAATTTAGCTGAGGCAGTTGTAGAGATAGCATTCTGAGATATGGTCTATCAAGCACAGAGGAGGGGTTTTCTTCAATCTGCATAAGCCCCAATTCTCAACACTCTCCACGCCACTCAGGTCTGTTTCTGAAAGGGGATAATAGCCTCTGGGTGGGCACTGTCAGTACTTAGCTAGCATGTTCTGATGATTCATAGTACTGGCCTCTCCCCGTTTTTCAGAATTGTCTTTGTCACTTTCTCTGGATCATTAAATATGGATTTTTTTGTTTGTTTGGTTGGTGTTTTTGTTTTTGTTTTTTTGAGACAGCCTTTCTCAGTGTAGCCTGGAACTCACTCTGTAGACCAGGCTGGCCTCAAACTCATAGGCCTCCTCCTGCCTCTGCCTTTTGAGTGCTGGGGTTAAAGGCGTGTGCCACCACTACCCAGCAAAATATGGATCTTTAAATCAGCAAATTCTGTGGTGGTTTTTCTTGAAATTTGGAGCCGAGGACAATTTATAAATTTAATTTTCTTATATTACAATACCCATTTTCTTTAAATCTCTTAAAATCTCCTTTTATTGAAAATAGATTTTTTCTCTCACATAAAATATCCTAGTTACAGTTTCCCCTCCCTTCACTCTGCCTTTCATCCTTTATCAAGATCCTACAGAAGTTCGTTGCTAGGAGATTCATGGCCTCAGATGCTATTGTAATCAGAGTACTGTGGTTATGGGGCTAGTTGAATGTCTTCGGCTTGTTTATCTCGTGTCTATCTTACATCCAAACATTTTTTTTAGCCTTTGTATTTACTTGGGAGCTTTTGGGTTTCATGAAATTTTTTAAGGCTGCAACCACGTGATTGCAAAGAACAATGTTTTATGTTGATAGAAAAGTCAAGGCAGGTAGTAATGCAAGTATCCATGTCCCAGGACTGTTGTAACAATGGTGCACAAGCAAGGTAGTCTAAAGCATCATAAATAGGGCAAGTGTGGTCAGACACCTGTAACCCAGCACTCACCAGGCTAAAGCAGGAGGATTGTGGATTCAGTGTGGGGCACAGAACTTGAGCCTGTCTCAAAATCAAACAGGCAAAAAAAAAAAAAAAAAACAACAAAAAACAGGTCCAACCAAATGTATATTCCCTCTCAGTTCTGGAAGCCAGAAGTCAACATGTCAGCAGGCTAATTCCTCCTGAAAGCTCTGAGCTCAGGTCTACTGGATGCCTCCCTCTGGGCTGGCAGGAGTTGCCAGTAATCGTTGGCAGTCGTGCTCGTCTCTCGTGGATGCACCACTTCAGTTTCTGCCTCTATCTTCACATGGCTTTTTTCCCATGTGTCTATCTCCAAATCTCTCCCTCATAAGGCTGTCAGGCCTCGATTTTTATGGCCTCATCTTGGCTTGACTACATCTAGCAAAACTTACTTAACAAGCAAGGTCATATTCACAGATACCGCCAGCCGTTGCTGGGACAGCGGCACAACTCCATACTGACACCCACCCACCACACCTGAGGAATGCCTTCAGTCCCTCAGGAGGAATAAGCGCGAGGTGCAGTTGGGTTTATTACAAATAGAAAGGCATGCAAAGAAAGAATAAAGTGCGCTCCAGAGTGTGAGTGTGGCTTAAGGGAGAGTCAAATCAGATGTCGGTATTTGCCATATACAAATCAGGTGTTGGCATTTGCCATAAACACCGTTTTGGTGGCTCTCAGTACATCTTAAAAGGGTGCTAAGAAACTGTTTTTTCCTCTTTGTTAAGTAAGATTATAGGGTGGGATTATAATCTGATAAGGTAAAACCAGAAGCCACTAGGGTTGCACAAGGGATTTAGGACGCATCTTTTACTGTAAATGAGGTTTCTGTTGAGATTCCTAGAAAATTGTAGGTTTACAGCTGGGCAAGAAGAATGGCCTGAAGCAAATGTTACTAATTGTATTGGAATTTCTGATCCTTAGTTCACAAGAAGCTTAAAACTGGGTGAGGGGCCCTTTCTCTTCCCATGTCGCCATAATTTTCTCTGTCTTTCTGTCCTTCTCAGTGCCTGGGAGTTAGGATGTCAACGCATGGGGCAGGAAGGTGCGCACAGTCTCACGGTTTCCAGTGCTCTTATCTCTGGCCAGACTATAATTTGGGAACTGCATTTCAGTATCGAAAAATCTGCTGGTGTTCTGATGACAGGGATGACGTCATAAAGAGCCATCTCTCTCAGGAAATGGTTATGAGGGCTGTTTCCAGCTCGGCTGCAGGCCCCTGAAGGAGCATAGTGTCCACCTTCACACAATCACAGGGCTTTCCTGACACACCTAATCAGCAGCGCTCCAGGGATGGCGCTCACAGGGAAGTTGAGCTTGGCTCGAAGATCCAAAGGATCCTTGAAATATGACTGTCTACCAAGGCCATGTACCCGGAGTCACAGTGAATTAGCTCATCCTTCACTCATCTGACAAATATGTACAAGGACTGTTATGTGCCAGGCAACAGACCCGAGCCAGGGAAGAGGACAATGGCAGACACCTAAGAACTGCAGGCCTGCCCTTCAGGAAGCCTGCGAGGTGGGCCCTGGAAAGATCTAGGCGGATGGCTGGGCACGTGCTCCGGGATTTCAGGGTTGAAGGACAAGGTCTTTATGATCCTTAAGAAGCAATATGTAAATGAAGGAAAGGTTTGGGGTGGAGCATGGGAGGATGTTTTAAACATCAGATTTAAATGAATACAAGCGTGTTTTGGCAGGATGCATGCACACTAGCAGGCTCCCTCACGCTATCACACAAGCTGGACCCTCAGCAGAGAGTTTTTATCTGCACAAGTGTCAGCAGCGACTCTCCTGCTTCCAATTACAGCAGCGTTCTTAGCCTTACCCCACCCACCCTGTACTCAACAAACAAACAGCCCAAACCCGCTGCTGGGGCTGGAACCTCCTCCATGAGGATATCAAATCACTCTCCCAAATTGCAGCGACTTAATAGCTGAAGCCCTAGGTGTTTCCCCTCGACCCAGGATACCCAGCCAGGGAAAGCAAATTGAGAAGCCTAAATCAAATGTTTTCAGCAGAACCAGGCCCTGGGGTGGGAGGGAGAGGCCTCTGCTTTCAACTCTCAGCCCATGCAGTTACTTCGTGAGCCAAGACAAAGCCAGTCCCAGAGAAGTTAATCTGCCCTGGATAGAGCAGGGCCACTCCCTGAGGTACAGAGCCAGCTGTGGGCTCAGGGCACCCGGGCCCAGTTTCCTGGGCCTGGTGAGGCCACAGGGCCCAAGAGGGAGTGGCTAGTCACCGAGGAAGGGAACTGTGTGCTTGATTGCTGCCTCTTGATTGATTATATGTAGAGATAAATGAATGTGTTTTTAAAAGACCTATGGAGACCGGCTGTGGTGGTGCACACCATTAATCCCTGTATTTATCTGAGGAAGAAGAAACAGGTGGATCTCTGAGTTTCAAGGCCAGCCTGGTCTAGGTAGATAGTTCCAGGTTAGTCAGGACTACATGGTTAAAAAGAATTGTGGTTGGATCGGTATGGTTGGGACGGAAGATGAGGCTCCCATGGTAAAGCACTTGCCCAGTATCCTCAAAGCCCTAGATTTGATTTCCATAGTATAAACTGGACATGGCCCTTGCCTATGATCCCAGCCTGTAGGAGATAGAGGCAAAAGGATCAGAAGTTCAACGTCATCCTTGGCTACATAGCCAATTCAAAGCCAAGAGCCAGCCTGGGCTACACAAGACCCTGTCTAAAACAAAACAAAACTAAAACTGCAGCTGGTGCTAAGAAACAGATCCCTGGTGCTCTACACCAAGGAGATCTCAAAAGTCAAAAGGTGAATCTCAGCCGGGCGGTGGTGGCGCACACCTTTAATCCCAGCACTCGGGAGGCAGAGGCAGGTGGATCTCTGTGAGTTCGAGGCCAGCCTGGTCTACAAAAGCTAGTTCCTTTTAATGCAAAGAGAAAAAAAAAGAAAAAAAAAAAGCTAGTTCCAGGACAGGCTTCAAAAGCTACAGAGAAACCCTGTCTCGAAAAACAAAAACAATCAAAAGGTAAAACCTCTTGAGATGATAGTGTCGCTGCCCATCATCTGCCTGCCTTCTCTCCACCCAGCGCACATGTATGTTTGTGTAACCCAGATGCACACTTTGTCACTCCCATGTGTATACACCTACACACATCCATCAGTATGCACACACTCACTCTCATACCCTTAGGCACACGTGTACCTACATACACCCTCACACAACTGTAAGGGCTTGTCCTTACATTTCCCTCTGGAAACACACACTCTTATCTGCGGATGCAAGTTCACCCTCACTAGTACACATACCTTCTGGTTCTGTTATGTTAGATGTATGGTGTCGGCAATTCTCTCTGTGATCCTTACGAGGCTATATGTAAGTGAAGGATTTGGCCCTCTCTTTAATGACAACACAGAGCCCAGGACTTCTCACAGGACTGGGTTTCCATTTAAAGGTGACAGTCTAGCTCACAGGCTGGGCACAGGCTGGGCACAGGTCACAGAGCAGTGCTCCAGCCACCCATCGCGGAGAAAGCACAGTAGCTCAGTAGCCATTGTTGAGTCACATGACCTTTCTGAGTCTCCATTTCTCAAGCAGAAAAAGAGGTGAAGACTTCTGCTTGGAGTCAAGAAGATGGGATCATGATGAAGCAAGCGGCACACACCAGCAGTGCTCAGAAGCGAGCTTATCATTAGAATTTCCCAGGCTCCCAGTTTGCAGGATTCTGGGCATGCTGGGATTGGGAGCTAATGAGATCGAAGTGGAAAACACTAAGGGCAGTTTGTGTTGTAGCTGTTCCAAGGTGCATGTCACAAGCTATCCAGACACTCCAACTCTCTCCGTTTGCAAAGTCTGGCTAACTGAGACACTTCTGAAGACCTGAGAAAGAAGCTATGTTTGATAGATTGCTAATGTCACTGTAACTGTAGGTTTTCGTGTTCAAAGCTACAGAGACCACTGGGGGAAAACCGGAAAGGGAGGCAGGCTACGGGGAAGGAGACCCATAGAGGCAAAACCTGGAAGTGCTCCCAAGGCTGCTACCTTAACATCTGGACCAAGGCTGGTGGGTACAAAGAAGAACAGCAGCAGCCAAACCAGCTCTTGGCCGGAGCCCTGAGAGCCGCCCGAGAGGTCTGAAGCAGACGGCCAGACTTCTTCCCTGAGTTACCGGGTTTCCTTCTGGAGCTAACGTGCTACATTGGCTGAGGCATGGAAACAATGTCTGAGTTCTCTTCCCACCAACTGCCACTGAACCTCAGTTTCTCTGTCTGGAAGGTGACAAATTCAGCAAAGTTAAACAAGCCCTCATCTGCAGGACAAAATTAAGATGTCATTTTCTGAGTTCATGACACCATGCTGCCATCTCAGTGCTTAAGACAAAACTCAGAGATGGCACTTGCCACAGCCACTTTGCCTAAGAGAATGAGAGACAGGACAAGCCCCAGGGGATAGAGTGAGAATGTGAACCCGGAACTAGTTGTTTCTCTACCCCAGTGCTAGCCTGCTGGGAAAGGCTACTGTCCCTTTGTGTTGGCCTCTTGAGCGTCTTCTGTAGGCAGGGAAGGAAAGTCCCAGGATCATTTCACCTTCCATATCCTCTCCCATTTCCAAGCCTTAGGTTCCCACCACAGGCCCAGGACAGAGCAGGGAGTAAACCTCCTGAGACATTCCCTGGGAAGACAACTGGAAGGCAGGGCTAAGCTGGGGGCTTGGTGAGGCCATGGGGAGGCAGTGACGAAAGGCCTATATTTCCCCCTTTGAGAAACACTTTGGCATCGGACAAGTCTGGGGAGAGGCAAGAGGAACTTGGCAGGGATCTGGTTATCAGCCATCTGGAGTAATGCTAGAAAAGCCATCTGGAGTTGTGGACACCAGAAAAGTCACTGCCCTTTCCTTTAGCTCTGTCCCCTGTCTGTGGTCACAGCCTTCTATGCACGGGAGGCTCAGCTGCCCTGCTCTGGTCTGATGGGGAAATTCAAAGAGAAATGCCATTCTGAATCCCAAAACAGGCCGGGACTTCCCACCACCATGTAATTTGGCAGACTTTCATCCCAAGTGAGCTATGATTACACACCCGCCTGCCCACCAGGAAGCAGGTCTCACGTCATTGCATCAAAGGGGTGACATCCCAATCCAGGTCATCACTGCTGAGCAACTCCAGTGTGTCAGGGAAAGTGCTCGTTTGCATACTCTTGCTTCATCTCCCCACTGCTACTGCTTGGGAACCTCTCCTCACAACCATCTTCGCAGGATGTCTGAGTTACAGGGGCACAAGAGCGGTAATGATCCAGGGATCTGAGGTCAGAGCCAAGGTTTCTTTCACAGTCATGCTCCACATGTTACAGTCTCAAATGACACCTGAATGTCATTCATACAGAAATGACTCAGATCCAGGTTATCACCCCATGCCCGGCTCTCCCTTTGAATTGGGGACCTCGACAGAGATAGCCCCACGAGGTTCCGCCCGCCCCTTGAGTTGGCCTTGTTCACCCACGGATGAGTCAGCTGGAATTTTTGGACATTGAAGTCTCAGTGGCTACAGTACCAGGAGCTGTCAGGAGGCTGGAATGGCTGGAATGCAGCTCTGTGGGCTCCCGCCTGCACCCCCATCCCCCCAGGCCCAGAGAGGTTTGGAAGGTAAAAGTCAGGATGTTTTCCAAGGGTTTGGGGATGACAGGTGCATATAAGATGAAGACAAAGACTGATTCTCCCAGGCAGCCTGTGCCGCTTCCCATCCCACCCACACAGATCCGTGTTCCAGGTCCAGATGCTTGGAGCCCTGGGCGCCAGTGATGGGCAAAGAGCCACCGATTAGACAGTCACAGCTGAAAAACACGTCCCAGGCTCTTAAAAAATGGAACTGTTGACTCCGTGTGACTGCGACTTAGCCTTGCGACCCTCTCTGAAGCATAGCTTTGTGCTGCCTCTCAAACGCCTTTAGGCACCACACATGGATCTCCAGAACCTTCTCTGCACAGGACTTTGTCCAGGCTCTGAGCAGAGTGGCGAGGAAAAAGGTGTTTGTCTCTCTCTCTCTCTAGAGCCTCGGTGGGTGAGAAACCGACATACACACCATGCAGAGAAAGTGGGTATAGTTTATTTAGTGGGTTATGGAAGGGAAGGAGAAGGGAGGGAGAGAGGAGGGGGAAGAGAGGGGAAAGAGAGAGAGAGAGAGAGGTTCCAAAGGTACATCATTGTACTTTTGAGGATAGGCCACCAGCTTGGTGTAAACAAACCAGGGCTGTGATGGAGAGCTGGGGGAGGGGCTGCTCTAGAATGAGATTAAACCTGTAGAGCTACCTGCTGGCTGACGTTGTCACCCTCTTACCCACAGAGCACATCATGTGTCTGCCTGGCCATCTTAGCTGATGTCATCTCACTGCCAGGAAACGCGTTTCCCAAAGCTTGTTTCCGTGCCAGTCCCTTGGAAGACACACGCGAGGCATGGCGTCCCCAGACCCTGGGTGAGCGTGGGAGGATCTCGGGGAAGAGAACGCTGAGTAGCAGGGAACCTGTGGATTTGAAGGTCTTTGTGGCATACAGGCTGTCCCCGAAGGAGCTAGAGATGAAGGTGGGAACTGTTTGAGCAGGCTCTTCTGGAAACACCAGCCCACAGATGTTGCCCTGATTACCTACCAAAATGAACAAATGCCAGAATAAGACCTTGTTGACATGGGACACTGGAGAGAAAAACTTCTGGCCCGACCATCTGCCTTTGTCTGCAGCTCACCATCTCTGATTTTCATCTTTAAAGATGGCTGCAGTTACAGACTCAGAGCTGGGGGGGGGGTCCTCCAAAGGCTTCACGACTTACTACCATCCTTTGTAGATAAGGATGTGTCACTCAGAAACTGTCACTCAGCCGTGGCCACACAGCCAGTGCAAGAGCCAGCTGGGACCAGATCATAGCCTCGGCCTCCTAGGCTGGAGCTTTGCAGACCACCCTCCCTCTCACCCCCCCCCCACCTCTCAGAACATGCCAAGTTATTGCCAAAGTCATCTAATAGTGAGAGCAAGAGGCCATGGCGGTCACTGGAGTCTTAACCTCCCCTCTCATCCAAAGAAACAAGAATCTATCCCAAGCCATCTTCTCCACCATGGGATGTCTTATACTGTCTGTGCTTCAAGAAGACAGACATGGGCCCTCAAAATTGCCATTTGCCTTTCTTCCATGGGAGCAACTATCCCAGCTCAGCTTTGCACCCACAGCTTCTACAGTTCCACAAGTCCAGATCAACCCTTCCTGACCAACAGAGCCTTGCCCAGGTCCGCTTCTGAGCTCCTCTGTTGGCTGTCACCCTCCACTCGAGGCCAGGATGGCTTGCTCTCCGGAGGTGCTTTGCATCCATTCTGGTAGAGAAGAGTTATTCCCACCCCCACCCCATCCTCTATTTCATCCTCACACGCAGAATTCAAGCTTAGCTCTCATTCCAGAGCCTATGGCTTTCCAAAAGGAACTTAGGTTGTAGCTCAGAAAGAGTTCCCTTATTGGCCTAGTGCCTGAGGTTCCCTCAATGGAGTCATTCTGGGGAGCACCCAGGAGTCAGATGTGAATAGCTGGCCATCATGTCCTAAGGATGACCAGCTGGGAAGGATGGGCCCAAAGAGCCCCTCACCAAGGAGTTCTTACACTGGGACAGCCCAAAACTTGGCAACAAGGCCCATAGAGAAGAGAGTTCTACAGAGGTCAAGATCAACAAGAGGAACTCGGGAGGAGGGCAGCACCAGGGGAGAAACCTCCAGGGTCAGCTCCAGGGCAGGCCTGGTTTTAAAGTGGAAGGGCCCAGTATGAGCCCAGCTGAGAGGCATTAGTCAGCACAGAGGCTTATGAAAGGAGGAATTGTCAGGAGCCTTACTCACTGGGCCAACTGGGTCATCCCTAGAGCCTGAGGACCCAAGCTAGAGAAGGCAGCAGGGACTCCAAGACAACTGGTCACTACCCAGGTTGAATGGCAGGGGCCACGAGGACCAAGTGCGGGGGCCCTGCCTGGCTTTGGTCACCTGTGAGTCACAGCCCTCAGCTGAGGTTCTTCTTTGTCCACAGGTCATGTCACAGGGAGCTAGAACTCTAGTGGGAAGTCTGACAAGCTCTCGGACTGGTTTACAGGCACCTGCCTCCGTGTCAGCTATTCAGCTCCCATCACAGAGCCACAAATTCTAGCCACTCCAGGGAGTTCTCCGCCTCCTCCTTGCCCTCATCTGGGCAGATTCTCAAAGGCGTTCAGTGGATTGCTTTCCCCCATCATCTTTTGCAAGAGTAATGTATTGAATATTATTCATGCTCGAAAAAGAATAAAATTCTGGCACGGGTTGTTACATTTATGAACTTGAGGGCACCAATCTAAGGCCAGACACAAAAGGACACACACTGTATGGTCCTGTTTACATGAGGCACCCTGAGTAGCCCAAATAACAAGGGCAGAACGAATGAATGTTCCCAGGGACTGGGAGAGTAGTACTCAGTGTTTGGTGTCAGTTGGAGAAGATGAGAAAGTCCTAGAGATGGCAGGCGGCAGTGGCTACAGAAGAGTGTGGATGAATCCAACTGTACACTTAAAAATGACTGTCACACAGATGGGGACAGCTCTGGTGATAAGGCACGAACATAAGCAACCATATAAAAGCTTGGCATGGTGGAGCACACCCATAATCCCAGTGCTGGGAGTGCAGACACAGGAGGATCCCTAAGGTTTGCTGACCAGCCATTCTAGCTGTAAGCCCGAGGTTCAGTGAGAGTCTCTGTCTCAAAAACTAAGGTGGAGGGTCGGAGAGTTGGCTCAGCAGTTAGGAGTACTTACTACCTTTGTAGAGGACCCAGGTTTGATGCTGAGCACCAATATCAGCTGGCTCACAACTGCCTATAACTCTGGTTCCAGGGATACAATACCCTCTGGCCTCCTAGAGTATATAGAAACTCATGCAGGCACACATGCTGTGGTGGTTTGAATAGTATGGCCCATAGACTCATGTGTTTGAATGCTTGGCCTATAGGGAGTGGCACTATTAGGAGGTGTGGCTTTGTTGGAGGAAGTGTGTCACTGTGAGGGTGGGCTTAGAGGTCTCCTATGCTCAAAATTCACCCAGTGTGGTACACAGTCTCCTTCTGCTGCTTATGGATCAAGACATAGAACTCTCATCTCCTCCTGCAGCACTATGTCTGCCTGCATGCCACAGTGTCCTGCTATGATGATAATGGGCTAAAACTCTGCAACTGTAAACTAGCCCCACTTAAATATTTGAGCTGTGGTCATGGTGTCTCTTCACAGCAATAGGAACCCCAACTAAGACAGAAGTTGGTACTAGGGACTGAGGTATTCCTATGATAGGCTAACTATGCTTTTGTTTAGAGGAATTTGGACTTTGGAAGTTTGGCTTAGGAAAGCAGTGGGATGCTTTAAGTGTTGCATAATGGGTCATACCAGTAGGAGCATGAAAGACACTGGTGCTGAGGGTGATTTCAACTGTGGGGGCCTGGCTCAAGAGCTTTCAGAAGAGAAGAATTTTACTATGTGGCCAACAGACTGTTCTTGTGATATTTTCACAAAAAATGTGGCCACTTACTGCCCTGTCTAAAGAGTCTGCCTGAGGCTAAAGTGAAAAGATTTGGATTAATTCCCTTGGCAGAGGAAATCTCAAACCAGCCTAGTATTCACTCTGTTGTGTGGTTATTAGTGGTCACTCTTGTGAATATTTATAATGAAAAGGAGAAAGCTAAGCAAGAAAAAATACAGTATGTACAGACTGAGGAGAAAGGGGCACCAGGAAGTAGAATGGAGCTAAGTTCAAGGAGAGAAACAGATTAAGAAATGGAATAAAGGGAATGGTTACCTCAGAGAACGACCCCACCCAGTTAGACTTCTAACTTGTGAAAATGAATTAAAGAACAGCTTAGGTCCAGGCATGGTGGCATATGCCTTTAATCCCAGCATTCAGGAAACACAGGAAAGCACATCTCTGAGTTCAAGGCCAGCCTGCTCTACAGAACAAGTTCCAGGACAGCCAAGCTTAGGCAGTGAAGGAAACCATTGAAAACAAAAAAACTAGTGAAGATGTAATTAAATGAGGAGGCTGTAATGGATTAATTAAAAATGCTGCAGTTCCCTGAGTAGCTGCAGTGGCAGAAACGCTGCAGGTCCTCAAGCAATAGCAGGCAGCAGGCCATGTGGTGGCAGGCAGGGGGCAGCAGGTCCTGAGAGCAGCCAGTCCCAGGCAGGGATGGTTCACGAGACCATGCCGCAGGTCTCCAAAGATGGCTGTTCCCGGGTAGCGAGCCACGTGGCAGCAGCGAGTGAGAGACAGAGACATGGATAGTCATGCCATGCAGAGTGAGGTTGGATATTTATTTAGTGGGTTATAGAGGTGGAAGGAAGAAGGGGAGAAGAGCAGAGAGAGAGAGAAGGGAGAGGAGAGAGAAAGAGAAGGGAGAGACAGAAGCTGCCTCTTGAGAGGGAGATAGAAAAGGAAGAGACTCAGGCTGCCAGCAAGAAGGGAGTGGGCATGGCTAGTCTCTTAAAGAGACAGGACAGAGCATTACAGAGGCCATGTTCCAGCCCCAACAAGCAGCAGAATTTAGCAGCTTTGGCCACATGGCTCTGGCTTTAGAATCAAGCTGGGTGGTGGTGGCTCACACCTTTAATCCCAGCACTCGGGAGGCAGAAGCAGGTGGATCTCTGTGAGCTTGAGGCCAGCCTAATCTACAAGAACTAGTTCCAGGACAGGCTCCAAAGCTACAGAGAAACCCTGTCTCAAAAAAAAAAAAAACAAAAGACTCAAATACAGAAGAAAGAGGCTATGAAATCTCACTCTATCAAAGGAAAGCCGCTGAGGCCAGGCATGTGTCAGGGGTGTCCCTGTATGGAGGCCTAGAGAGGCCATTGTGTGAAGCTGTGAAGGTGAAAGATGGATTATCTTGGAGACCCCAAGATGTTGGAGATGCTAGAGTCTTGGGACAACTGCCAAGGAGAACTGCTCACAGGGAGTGGAACCAGCCCAAGAGAAAGAAGTGTGTTGCAGTCAACAAAGCTGAAAGGAATTGGAGATCTGAAGAACACTTTGACATCAGACATGAAGATGCAGAGTTTAGAGTTTGTCTGTCTGATTTTTGGTCTTGCTTTGGTCCAATATTTCCTTACTATGCTCCTTTCCTCTATTTTGGAATGGTAATATATATCCTTTGTCATTATATGCTGGAAGTATGTGATCTGCTTTTAATTTTGATTTTACAGGGGATTACAGTTAAGATATTACATAAATCTTAGAAGAGACTTTGAACTCTTAAACATTGTTAAAACCATGATAGACTATGGGGACTTTTATTTTTGTTTGTTTTGTTTGTTTTTCAAGACAGGGTTTCTCTGTGTAAAAACTCTGGCTGTCTTGGAACTCACTTTTTAGACCAGGCTGCCCTTGAACTCATGGAGATCAGCCTGCCTCTGCCTCCAGAGTACTGGAATTAAAGGCGTGTACCATCAAGCCTGGCAACTATAGGGACTTTTGAAATCAGACTAAATGCATTTAGCATTATAGCATAGCTACAAACTTATGCGGCCAGGGAGTGGGATGTGGTGGTTTGAATAAGAATAGACCCCATAGACTCGTGTACATGAATGCTTGGCACATAAGGAGTGGCGTTGTTAGCTGTGGCCTTGTTGGAGTAGGCGGGACCTTGTTTTTGTTTGGCTTAGTGCTGAGCCTTTACACAAATGAACTCACTTCATCCTCACACCAGAGCCCAGGAGGAAGGTGTACTTTTCTGTCCTCTTCAAAGCCCATCTCAATCACAGACTCAGGCATTGAGCTCAGGGGAGCTCCCCAGGTCACATGGTGGGAAGAAGGCCCAACAGGGATGGACCACTGAGTTACAGCAACACCTGGCCCTACAGATGTGGTACTAGAAAGAAGAGAGATTGTGCCATCACACCCTTGCTTGACTTGGCCCCCTCCAAACCCCAGAACACAGTAGGTACTCAGCAACTGTTTGTGGGGGCAATCCTCTTCCAATCCTCTCCTCTCCCCCACAGCCCTGGCAGGTAGTAAATTAAGAAATATGGTTGCTGCTGCTATTGCTCATCAGCCTGGCAGTTGAGATAGAGTGACTTCCTTCAGGTCACATGTCCCAGTGTCCTCCGAGCTGCAGTCTTGGCCGCTGGCTTACCTCCCAGTCCTTTCCAATTCTCTGACCAAGACCTTGGCTCTGTCTGCTAAAGGACAAAGATATTAATTGGAAAGAGGGACCTTTTGACTCATTTCCAGCAATAATAATTGCAGCCATACTCATTGTGGTCTTTAATTTGTGTAATCCTACATCCTTAGCACTGATGAAGGAGTTGCTACCGTCTCTAAGGGGCCATTGCACAGAGAGGTTGCATAACTTCCCCAACATTGCACAGCTAGGGACCACAGCAGGGATTGGAGTTTCATCAGCTTCCAGATCGTGAGTCACAGGTTGCAAAAACTCTCAGCCCATGTCGCATCCTCTGGGAGACTCAAAGAGACTCATGGTGAGCTGTGTGCTAAGGAAGGGAGCTGCAGGAAGTGTCCCTCAACAGTCCCTTCTCTCCCTGAGACCCACCTGTGTGGTCCCATACATAGCCTTAGGGCACAGCAGGAACCAGGTGGGCCCTCCTTGCCCCCAGGGAGCTACTAGGTTAACTATAGAAAAACACAGAGGTGGGGGCTGGGGAAGCTGCCCACACAGATGACATCTCAGAGACCTGAGAGCTGGTGGCAACTGGAGCAGAAATGAAGAACTTCTCAAAACCCCAACCTGCACAGGAACTGGTCTCTGTCTGGGTTCCTGGACTGCTGACTCAACTAGAGCGATCCAGAGAGGAGTCAGGCAGTTGATGGAGGATGAATGGGAATGTGGGCAGTGTCTAGGTTCTCCCATATAGATCTAGCAATCTCACTGTTGTCCTGAAAAAGACAATAGCCCAAGTCCCTGTTGCCAGTGTGTACTGGCCCCCCAGGCTACAGAGTCTACTCAACTGTCCCCAGCCGACCCCTGCAGAAAGCCTGGGATCACAACTGGGAAAGGGAAGGGTGTCTCCTTCCCCCATCCGCCTTTCTGCTCAGTAGGATGCACTCAATAGCCCCAGGTCTCTGGACTGCCAGGCAGTGCAAGAAAGGTTCAAGGTCAGTGCTCAGAACCCAGTGACTGTCATCGCCATTGCTAAAAGCATAAGCAGGACTCAGGATTCCTTCTCTAGGCCCCTGGCGTCTGCTGAGCGTGGGCGAGCACTGGCTCGGGTGGCGATGGCATAGACCTGCTCCCACTCTTAGAGGACTTGTGATCTAGCAAGGGAAGCAGGTGCTTAGTGACTGTAGCAACCAAGGAAAAAGAGAGAGTCTGATGGGCAGGTGCCACAGGAGATGACCTGGAGTGGCCCCCAGAAAGCCTCTTCAGGAGCTGAAGTGGAACTGGGGAGCGGGGGAAGGTGACATGACACTCCTCAGAAGGTTTGTTTCAGATGTACCTCAGGACTGTAGCCAATGGGGCTAAGGCTGTGCAAACTAGTGACTGTCATACTCAAAGGCTAAAGTGGCTGCTTGTCTAAGGGTAGGAGACCCATCAGTGAAAAAGAGGTCTAGAGCATGGCGCACTGCATGAACCAGGGGACGGATCCTCCCAACAGCACATCTGTGAAATTCTTCCCCAATTATAAAATATCTATGTTGTTGTTGCTGCTGTTTTTCAAGACAGGGTTTCTTTGTGCAGTCCTGGCTGTCTTAGAACTTGCTCTGTAGACCAGGCTGGCCTCCAGCTCACGGAGATCCACCTGCCTCTGCCTCCTAAGTGCTAGGATTAAGGGCATGAGCCACCACCACCTGGCTATTTCTGAGACAGGGTCTCCCTGTGACGCCCAAGCTGGCCACGTAGCTGCCTGAACGACAGGATCTTCAGGCAGATAGCAATGTGCTTGATGTGCTCATCCTTTAAAAGGGATTGTGCACAATTTGGAAAAGGCAGGGTGTGTGCATGCGCGCCTGTGCATACTCCACCCTAGTTCAGCAGGCAGGAGCGCTGAAATCACTCGATAGCCTTACCCTTCCAAGCTGCTATTTTATTCCTTCTCCGATAAGGCTTATTTTGAGTGCTGTAGAAAGGAGGGGGCAGGGCGCTCAGGGACCATGGAGGTCCAGGATGACCCTGTGGAGAGCATGGAATTTGGACTTGGCCTTAAAAGAAGGGACGGGTTTGGAAAGGCCACAAAGAAGACAAATTCCAGGCCGGGGAGCATCCCGTGGAGGCAAAAGAACTGGGAAGTGATGTGACCGTCTGTGGCGCCTTTGCCACAAGCCAGCTGCTGTTATGTGTAACATGTGTTATCTCAGCAACTCATGGGTGGGGACCAAAGCCCCCCAGCTGAGAATGGAGGTCTGGGATGTCCATATCTATTGGGTGTAATAGGACTGTGTAGGATCAGGCTAATTTGTGCCCAAGTGCGGGAGAGGAAGGGACCTTGAATGGGATCTCGGCCCTCAGATGCCTGTCCTGAAGAAGGAGGAGCTGGGACTTGGCGCAGGGTGAAGGAGTGGCACCAGGGACCCTCTGCCTACTCAATCCTGTGCTCCATGGGGCATTATCAGCAGCCTGCAGGGCCTGGCAATCACACTGCCTATCTGAAGCCAGGTTTCTGTGAACACCGCCAGTCACCCTGTCATAAGCCAGAGATAAGGCAGCCCCGGTCATGGGGCTCTGACTGTTGCTGACCAAACTGAAGCCACCACAAGGACAATGGCCAGTTTGAAGGGCTGCCTCCCTGGGACCTTCTGGCCCCTGCAGGCCCCTCTGGGTCCAAAGGAACATGAAAAACAGCAGCGTGGATTCTAAAAGCTCCTGGCATTCATGCAGTGCCTTTGGCAGGGCACCAGGGCCTCCTGGGCCCGCTTCTCAGTCCATGGCTCACTGACCATGTGACTGTAGGCCTCTTGGAGCCTCAGTTTCCACAGCCATGAAAAAGCAACAGTAACACCATTCCTCTTCCAACCTGTGTCCGGCTAGCCCGTTGCCATCTTCTCTTCCCCCACCCCCACCTCCTAGTGCTTCTCTCTTTCTCTGGCAAATAGTTTCTCTACACTGCCAGACACTCAGGGCCTTGCCAGGCCAGGAGCTGAGTCAGAGCTCAGTCTACTGAGTGGCTGCTGGCTGTAGGAGCCCACATAACCAAAGGACTCTCCTCCAACTCCTACCTGGCAGCCAGGGGTTCCCAGTCCCAGCGTCCCAGAATGAGAGGGAGGGAGAGAGGGAGGGGAGTTGTGACAGGAAGGCTCCAATTTTGCCAACTTAGGCTTTTGTGCTCTGGAATGCCAGGCCAGGCCAGGCTACTCAGCCAGTGAGAGAGCTGGCCTCCAACAAGAATGTTTTCCTCAACTTTTTCTACAAAGAGTCAACTGCTTTCTAATTCAAACCATCAGGAGGAGGCATCCCTGGGCTGAGTCTCCAGCCGCTGGAGGAAGAAGCAGGTCCACAGGCTAGGTAAGGGCCAGCCTGGATACAGGCTGTGGCCACAGGGTTTCTAAATCAGACCCTGGCCTCCTGATGGCATGCAAGCCAGCTCTCCATGCCACTCTCATGCCACCAAGGACCACTCGGCAAGCCTTTTAGAGCAGCCTGAGGACTGTCAGTGATACTGTTTCCTGAGCACGTGTCTTAGGCGAGCGTCTATACTTAAACACTCTACATCGTCTCTACCCTGAGGTTATGACTTCATCTCTCATCTGGGCTGAGAATTTCACGAAGCTCTCAGCCCGGGGCCACCTCCAGGCCTCTACTGCCAGGCCTCATTGCTCAGCAAATAAGGTTTAGGGTTCATCAGTTCACACCTACTAAGATGGCTAGAGTCCAAAAGTCAGATTGTAGTCAGAGATAGCAGTGAGGTGGGGACACACCAGGACCCATGTCTGCTGGAAGCATGGCTTGGTGCAGATGCTGTGGGTCAGTCATAGGCTGTTGTTCCTCCAACAGTTCAAAATGGAGCTCAATACACGTAGAAGAAAAATGAGAACTGGGTCCATGCGAATACCTGGACAGCAGGGCCTTTGCAAACCCTAGCCTACGTGACAGGCGTCAGTCCCCAAAGGCTACGTGTGTGATCCTGTTTGTATGACATTTCCAAAGTAGGGAACTCTACGCAGACAAAAGGCAGATGATGGGTCACCCAAGGTGTAGGGGGATAGCCAAAGGGCATTGATTGTTTTTTGTTTATTAAGACAGTAGCCCAGGCTGGCCTCTAGCTTCACAAGCACGGGAATTACAGATCTGTGCCACCATAGGAGGCATGGTTGTCTTTACAGCCACGAAAATGCTCTACAACCGCCTGTAGCGGTGGGTGCATACATGAGCGCATCAGAAGCCACTGAGTCATGAGCTGAACAGTGTCACCATCCTAACTCTACAAAGCTATTTTTTTTATTTTTATTTATTTATTTATTTATTATTGGTTTTTTGGTGGGTATTTTTGTTTTTGAGACAGGGTTTCTCTGTATAGCTTTGGAGCCTGTCCTGGAACTCACTCTGTAGACCAGGCTGGCCTCAAACTCACAGAGATCCACCTGTCTCTGCCTCCCGAGTGCTGGGATTAAAGGTATGTACTACCACTGCCCAGCTGTATGAAGCTATTTCAAAAAGCAAAAGTTAGAGTCAGGCATGGTGCTGCACACCTGTAATCCCAGCGCTCCAACAGCGAAGACAGGCGAGTCCAGCTTGAGGCTTAGCCTGAGCGCCACAGCGAGGCAGGAAGGGAGGAGGAGCTGAAGGTTCAGATTTGACAGGACTCATAAATCAGGACAGATGTGTGAGCAGTTCCATTCGGGACACTAGCGAGCACATGCCAGGACCACGGGGCAGGCGATCCAGGGAGACTCATGACCCCAAGTCCTGACATCTGCCTGCCTCCCTACCTGTTACGTTGACCTCTGTCCCTGCCTTGAACCCCCTGCTCCTGGGCCTCCCCCGGGGAAACACTGGTGTCTGAGGAGAAATCGAAACAGAAATGCAGGTGTCACCTCCTGGGCAGATTCCAAGAAAAGACAGAGAGTAGTTCCAGAGGTGACAGCTCATGGGCTTTGAAGGGAGGAAGGAAACACAAGCCACGAGAGGAAGTGAAAGAGGAGGTAGGTGTGAGAGAGGCAGGTGCCTGGGTGTAGGCCACACAGGTCACACTCCACGAACACGGAGCCCACAGCTCCCTGCCCCCATCCTCCCGTTGTCTCCTGTCTCTGAAGCCCTACAATTTCTTCCTTACTCCCATGGCCCCAGAGTCCGTTTCCCTGGTGTTTAAGGGCCCTGAATTTGGAGGCAGAAGACCGGCTGTGTTGCCATTTGCTCTTGGTTTTTCGCCCTCCCACCTTGTGGGTAGGACTCTGAGTGGCACTCCAGCACTGAAGACTGCTGTCCTCCAAGACACTCTCACTATTCTGTGTGAAAACTCCTGGCCGGCAAGGAAGGTTCCAGGGCAGAGCTAACTGTGGCATGATGTCTCTTGTGCCATCTTGGACTGTGGCTGCGCCTCACCTTCACACCCTTTGTGGTCACATCATGAGCAAGGCAAGCCTCAGGTGTCCTGTGTCCGTTCTGTGGGGGATAAGCTGAAGTTCATGGAGGCACCCAAGGTGTTGGGGTTCCTGTGGCTCCACCACACTCTCCTTTAGCCCTGATGGCTCTGGGCTGAGGTGATGGGATGACAGGGAACTTGAGCTTCTGCATGAGCAGGGGACCAACTCCACATTCAAGTCATGTGCCCTGGGTCAGCCTGCCAAGTATGGACAAGGCCCTGGGCTCACAGCAACACACACACAAGGGGGAGGAGAGAGAGAGAGAAAGAGAGCCTGGGTCCCATGGAGGGAAAATTCCCACAGATGTCTTCAAATGTGTGGAGACTTCATAGGCAAAGGCTGAATGAGGCTGGTTCATGAGAGTCCCAAGGTCAGAGTAACACGAACATGGACAAGGGACCATGATGGAACAGGCTGTCTAAGGAGCCATCTGAGGCTGGATAAGAAAAAGCCATTTCACCTCTGACTCAGGTTCCCTTCCAGTTTCCCTTTCTGTGACCACAATAGGTATGGAAACCTCTGCCCAGCAGCAGGAGATTGAGTCCTTTGGAGATGCACGACGCGGCACCGTGCGCTGAGTCCGCTCAGGTCAGCACTCACAGGCAGGGCCTGTCCCCAGCCTGAGCCTTCAGATGCCAGCCATTTTCCCTGGCTTTTAACCTGCCAGCTCTAAAATGGTTCCCACACTCCCAGTTTCTGTTAGTTTGAGCCTTTCACAGAAGTCGGGGAAGCACCGCTGTGGACAGGATTATCACAGGGTTTATTACAAAGGTTGCAGATGAAGAGGTGTCTGGGGGGAGGAACGGAAGAAGGGAGAGAAGAGACCTTCCATCTCCGTGACACTTCCTCGAAGGAACCCCCCTTTTTCTAGAAACTTCTTGAACCCAGTCTTTACGGTTTGGGAAGACTTCACTGTATGTGCAAGGGAGCTGATAGATTGAGAGAGTACCAGGGCTTCTCCTCAAAGCTTAGACTCTGCAGCCTTCCTCCAGGGCATGGAACACGTGCCTTCTGTACTACTGTCAGACAAGGTGGGCCAGGGACATAGGCCAGGAACCAGGACAGAGTAAAATGAATGGGTAATGAAGTCCCTGAAGCACCATTATGAGGATCGGTGGGGAGAAGAAATATGGAGAGTAAACTCTGAGGGGAGGGAGCCCAGAGCCTGGCTCACAGGCTTGGCACAATCCACAATCCTCTGAGGTGGGGTTGTCCTTTGGATTGACAGCAACCCTGCCCTTCACCCATCCATCCTAGCAGCTCTCCCAGTAGCGAGAGAAGGAAAACTGTTCCCAAACGGTGCCTGTACACACCGGGTAAAATCACCCCTGATTAAGAGTGACTGGTAGATGACCTTTAAGCTTCCAGAGATCCTGTGATGTCTTCATCGTACACAAGGAACCACAAGAATCCCCCGTGTTTTGAGCTGCCGTGCCCTCTGTGATGCTCAGCCTTGGATGAGTCATCCCATTTAATGTCCTAGCTATCTTGGTGACTCTCTATTCTCAGGACATACTCCCCAACCCTCAGCCAGGGTTCCTCCAGTTCTGACTTATGTCCCAGATGATGCAGGTCCCCCTTGTCAGTGATTCCCCCCATAGAGTTTGTGTGTCTCCATGTGTGACTTCCCTCTGGACAGCAGACCTCTGGAGAGCCACCTGGGTGTTGCTCAATTCTGAGTCTCCACTCAGCATGAGCGCCCCATGTCCTGCACTCACACTCAAGTGTGAGAAGAGAAATACACACAGCTGTCCAGTGGACCCATCTTAGGCAGCCCAGCTCCGCAGCCATGGCCCCAAGTGCATTCTCAGGGGACAGCCTGCTGGTGATGTGTTCTGCCTGGGCCCTATGCACAGGTCTCTGATGCAGATGACAGTCCACTGCACAAGGACAGAGCCCTGCTCTGGAGGAGGGAATGACTTGAAAAGCTGGGGCAGGACACCCCAGCCTTGTCCACCAAACCTCCAAACACCCAAGTGCTACCCTTCTCCCAGTCTAGAAGGAGGGTTCTTTGGAATAAACAAGAATACAGGAGGTAAATGACCCAGTAAGCTGAGAATTTGGGCTAAGGAGCCACCACAGCCCAGACCTCAGAAAGGCCACAGCTCTGCCAAGGGACTACATGGGAGCCACAGCCCTGTGAGGGCGCCTATCCTGGCTCTGTTTTGTAAAGTACAGAAGATTCAAACTAATTGGTGGTTTCCAAGCTTTTGTGGGTGTTTTTATTTTGTCTGTAGTGAGAGAACCCCTACTTCTTAAAGGAAAATCTCATGCAAAGAGGCAGTGGGTGACATCGCTGTTCCATGGGGCTCCCTGCAGGCCCAGCCAGGACTGAGGTCTTCAAGTTACAACTGCCCCCACCTGACAGTGACATGTACCCCCATATAACAGAGTGGATGCTGGGCGACTCAGCGGCAGGGCCAGGGTGAACACTGTGACTGGGATTCCCCTGAACATACTAGGATGGAAAATTCTGGTCAGCTGAGGGCCTGTTTATTTCAGTGGGTCTCAGTATAAACAGGAATTTACAAACCTCAGCAAAGATGTGCTATCCCAGAAAGGGTTACAGACCCAGGGCGTGAGCAGACCCAGGCAGGCTCTCCTGATTTTAGAAGGCAGAGCTCAGAGTAAAGACACCCCAACTTTGCACCTGACTGGCAGCTGTGGGCAGAGCCCCAGAGAGATGGCTGTCACGAGCCAGAGCTCCGAAAAGCAATGCAAGCATCAGCTCTGTCCTTTGAGTTTTCCTGTGCAAATTTTTGTTTTGATTCTTATCTGTTGAGAAAACGGATGCTCAGAGGGATGGCATCATTTCCCAGTGATGAAGGCCGCAACTTCGTGATTGGAGACCTCCCACACCCACTTGCCAAGGCGGAAGCAAAGCTGAACCAAGCCAACTGACTTGGAAATTGGGACATTGACATGAGTCTGTTAGCTGAAGACCAGAAACAAGCATGCGCTGAGTGTCTGCTCTGGGTTCCGATCGAGTCAACCCCTGAGGGCTGAGAAGTCGGGGAAGCCATGGCCCCTAGGACAAAGGGCCAAGGTTCACTCTGCTGGTTAAGGAAGCTGGTTGGGGAGTCATTAGAGAGGTTTTGCCAGGAATAGAATATCTCCAGGCTGTGCAGGCCAGTGATAGAGGAGGTACTGGGGAAGCGCGGGTGCCCCACAGGGTACAACCTGTGCCAAGGGGCTGAGACATCTTGACTCATGTGTAACTTCCATGGGTGTTAGAAGTCCATTAAGGAGTGATGTGAAAGGGGACAGGGTATCCATGACAAATATCTTAGATAAACACACACACATACACATACATACATACACACACACACACATACACACATGCGCACACACACACACACACAAAGTTCTCTCCAGAATTGGATTCTCAGTTTCCAGGGATACTGAGACTATCTTATTAGATGTGCCAAAGTCCCTGAGACGGAGAACTCTTTCCCTGTGATTGCCACAGTAAATTACCAAAAACTGTGGCTTAAAACAACAGGCATTTCACCGACATTCACCTGCAGTTCTGGAGGCCAGAAGTCTGAAGCAGGGTGTCCCATCCAGAGGTTGTGGAGAAGATCCTGCCATGCTTTCTGTACGGCCATGTCAGAGGCACCATCTGCATTTCTCTTAGCACCCCTGATGTTAGAATGAGGGAACCTCCCACGGTCCAGGACGATGTCATCTAGGGACTCTGACTTAGTTACACCCACAGTGACCATGCTGTGGGCTAGTGAGATTGCATGCTTGTATTCTGTCCTTTGGGAAGAGCCATCATTCCGCCCACTGCTGGAGCTTCTCATCCAATAGCCTCATTTTGTGTTTGTGATGCTGGGCATATGTCACTTAGTGACACTGGGACCCCAGATGCTGCAGGATCTACATGCATACCATTTAGTACAGGTTAGACTGTGTGTTATGTGTCTGGTGACTCAAAAGATCCCTGTTCCACCACAAAGGAAGATATGGAGAGAATCTGGACAATACAGCCTGCCTCTGGCTCTACTGTCCCTTTGGGATCCCTGTGTTTTCTAGTGTCCAGAACAATTTGGGCACATAGCAGTCAGTGCAGGTGTGTGGGGACTGGACTCTGGGGCCCCGGTGGAGAAGGTCTGGGATCTAGCTAGAAAGAAAGTGGGCGTGTTGCTGGAATGGGAAGGGTCTCACAGGGAGGAGCCTAGAGGAGGATCACTGTGAGGAACACGGATGCCACTAAGAGAATATGACAAAAAGGGATGCTCAGGGACTGGGCTGGATGCACAGAGCAGGAGTGAGCAGGGCACATCCGGTCCCTAACACAGTTCAGTTTTATGGAGTGCAAGTCAGGAATTGATGGGAATGAAACTGAGAAGCAGACTTTGGCCTGAGCCGATAGTTTAAGCAGGGTTACCTTAGTTACTTGTTGTTGGTGGTGTGTGTGTGTGTGTGTGTGTGTGTGTGTGTGTGTGTGTGTGTGTGTGTGTGTGTGTGTGTGTGTTTAACATTTATTTATTTGTGCGCGTACACATGGAGGTCAGGTGACGACTATAGGACCCGGGATCAAACTCAAATTGCCAGACTTGGAAGCAAGTGACTGCTGAGCCATCTCTCTGGTCCTAGTTTGGATTTCAGAAAGGTTGCCCTAGCTCTAGTCTTGACTGAGAGCCTGGTGAGGGCAGAGTCAGAGGGTCTCTACAGGGACCCAATGTGGTGAGGGAAGAGTCAGAGGGTCTCTACAGGGACCCAATGTGGTGAGGGAAGAGTCAGAGGGTCTCTACAGGGACCCAATGTGGTGAGGGAAGAGTCAGAGGGTCTCTACAGGGACCCAATGTGGTGAGGGCAGAGGCCTAGAGTTCAGCTCCAGGTGTGGGGTGGAGCTGCAATTTGGGTCAGGAGGCACTGATAAAACCCTTAGGCCCTGGCTGAAGGGTCTGGTGCATGGGGAGAATACTCAGCATAAGGCCAGCCTTCTTGTGGGCAGGGCCTATGGGGAGAGCAAGTCAGGGACTTGCTAATGGGACCTTACAGGAGGTGGTTAGGTCAACGTTTCCCAGATGGTGTCCATGGAAGGCAGTCCCGGAAGAGCTGCTGGAGAAGGCATGCCATACACGCCTCTCCCACCCAGCTGCCCGGAAGCTTTGAGAACCCCCACCAAAAAAAAAAAAGACTTCCTGTTTTGTTTGGTTTAGTCCACCATTGCCCTAACTTTTTTGAATACAAAATCTTGCTTTTCTTTGAGTACTGACGAGTGCTCTCGTTGGCGGAGGGAGGACGGCAGAGTTGTCTTGGGCTAATGCTGCTATGGACGGAAGAGCACCAGACCACGGAGTGCTGAGAGGCAGGGTCTTCACAAGGACACCCGCTGTGTCTTGGGCCTTCATCTCCTCCTCGCTCCTACTCTACGAGTGTCCAACAAGCTGTGGTGTCTTTGGGACTCCCCCGTAGGATTCTGGTGCCTTGTGTGGAATGAATAGTCTGCAGAAAAGTCTGGAATGAGGCCCGCTTCTCCCACAGAGGCCACGTGGAATTAAGTCTGATAGTGCCTATGAGGAGCGCAAGGTAGGAAACTTGAAAGCCTTGCTTGGCAGTAAAGGACAATATTTTGCACACATTATATACAAAAGGGTCTGACCAACACCTCCCAACACACACACACACACACACATGCACACCTACCAGCTGGCCTTAGGCCTAAAACTTGGCTATTAGTCACCCATTTGCCTCAGAGCACTGAAGGCCCCAGTGCAAATGTGAATGCGTGGCCTCCAGCATCTCTTCTGAGCTGCTGGCTTCCTGACCCAGGATCCCATCACCCTCAGTCATCCTCTCAGATGACTCATCACCAAATGAATCCTGTCAGAGACTGGTCTATATGCAAGGATTGGAACAGAGAGTCTGCGGTGTGGGGTCAGGCTGTTGGGTGCCAGGAGCCTCAGGGAGCAGGCCTGACCACGATAAAGCCACCACCCTCAATTAAGCCCTATCACCTACCTCAAAGGACACTGAGGTTGGAGGCTTGCAGAAAGTGACCCAAACTGTCAAGAATGGCTAGAAATGGGCTCTTCTCAGAGAGGCTGAACTGTACAGGAAGCCTGCAAGACAAACCTTCCCATGGGTCCAGTACAGTGTAGGATGCTTCCCTGGGAAAACAAGAGAGAAAGCAGCAGGGCCACCTCACAAGGGCTCTTACCCAAAGGGATTTAGGAGGCAAATGCCAGTTGGCTAGTCACTGTATTTCTCCCCTAAGCAACCTCGGCAGTACCATGGGGGTGGTAGATGGGGAAACTGAGGCTTCTCCTCGTAGGTCAGGTCTTACTCAGCTAAGCCAGCCCCTTCTCAGACTCCAGGGCACCCTGTTAGCGATGGACCAGTTGCTCATCATTCTTCATCCAGCTGGGATGGATGCTCCTAAGAGCAGGGCCCTGTGTGCAGCCAGCATGTTGAACATAATACAAATCCCATACACATGTGTTAAACTAATAGAGGACGCAAATAAATTTTGTGAAGGTAATTTCAAAGTGACAATCCAAGCCTCGAACCCAGGCTGCCACTCCAACCTCCAACCCCAGGCCGGGCCAACTCCGAGGAGATGAAGAATGCCCACTGTCTCTCATGCATACTTCTTGAGGGCTCTAACCAAGGAGCAATCACTCCACAGCCTTCCGTCACGTGCCAACTACTCTTGAGCAAGTATTTCCAGACACAGACGAGGGCCCAGCCAACTTTTCCTGCAGAAAAGTCAGATGCCAGCTATTACAACCTGCGCGGACTGTTACAGTCTCTATCATCACTACCCATCTTGGGTAGAGCACAAAAATACAGAGGTTATGAAAATTAATGTGCTAGGCTATGTTCTAATAAAGCTTTATTTACAAAAAGAAAAAAGTAGGCAGGCAGCTGAAATGAACATAATCAAAATTCAGGATACTCAACTACATCGAGGTATACTTTATCTGCAACCCTAGGATGGTGGGACACAGCTGACTGACCTCTGGGTATTGAATGGGCTGGCTTGGAACTCCAAAGGAAAGGAACAACCATCGTCATGGAAGAAGACTACTGGGTAGGTGGCATTAGGTGTGTCTTCTGTGTGACATCTCATACGTCTTCCCAGTGGCCCTGGGAGTTGAGCAGGGGCCACCATTTTACATTAAAGGAAATGGAAACTCAAAAAGAAACAGGAGAAAGTCTGGTCCCCAAAGCCAGTGAGGGACAGAGACTAAGCCAGGGCAGTCGGGCTTCAAAGCCTGTGCCAGCTCATGTCAGCTCATGCCAGCCTCACTCTGTGATAATCTGACAGCCAAAGCTCAGAGAGTGAACTGCTGGATCTAGAAAACGACAGGGAAGCCTGCCCCCAGCTAAGGTGAAGAGCTTCCTACCCTGTTCACTCAGCTCCCAGTATGTGTGACTTCTCTAATTACCATGACTGTGTGTGTGTGCTTATGCACAAGAGCACGTATGTGCACAAACACACGTGAAGCCAAAGAACCAAACAGTGACAGTCTGGACTGGGGATCTGGATCATGTCTCAGGCGTCACTGCGATGGGGGAGCAGATTAGACAGGGAGAAATGAGAAGTGGCTGCTTGGTAGGCAGATTTATTTTAGTGGCACAGCCTGCAGTTTAGAGGAACAGTTGTTGGCAGGTGTGGGGCTGCCCAGAGCACTGTGGCATATGTTTAAGTAGCATCACAGCACTGGCTTTGGCCCATTAGAAGCCAGGATTCCCCAGCAGTGGTGTGTGCCAGCCAAAACTATCTCCTGAGTGCCAAGCATCCTGGTGAGAGATGAGAATTCCTGATTTTGTCCGTTCTGAGCCTCAGATCTCCCCAGGAATTCCCTATGAACTTTCTGGTATCCAGAATCCAAGCAGTACTGGGAAACCCCAAATGCAGAATTAAGGGTTTGGCACTGCCAAGCCGTGAACAGAATAGAGTCCCGTGGGCACGCCTGTAATGATGCTGAAGGGAATGCTTCCAGAACTTGTCTGCTTCAAATCGACTCCGGTTCACTCCGGCTTGTTCTGCGGGATGCAAACCGGCTCTGAGGGTCCTAGAGTCTTTTCTTTCTTCCTTTCTCAGCCCACCCACCTCTGTCCCCCCAGCAGGTGTTGGAGTGGATTTCTGTGGGTCCCTTGGAGAGAGCTAGGGGCCCGGGGCTGCTATGGGGAGAGGGGCACCTGGGTGTATGCATCCTGCCATGTGGGTGGCTGACTTCTTTGCGTCAGGCTGGTCTGGTGGAGACAATGACCTCACCTGCTTGGAAGAGCCCTGGACCGCTGCTGGGATCTGGGATGGGGAGGGGTCCCGAGGCCCAGACAGAGAGGAGCTAGGGGCTGAGAACGCCCCTCCCCCGGGCCTGGCTGAGGCCCAGCATGGCTGCCTGTGGTCTGGCCCCAAAGCAGGGGACAGACCTCCTCTGTGGCTGGCACCCGCTCAGCAGCCTCTTCCCAGCCACGTTAGGAGAAAGAGAGAAGGGCTGACGTGGGTCTGACCTCATGCCCGGCCCCTCCACCAGCGTCTGTCTCTCTCTGCCTCGCCTAGCCGTCCCTGCTTCCAGGAAGCTGGACCTCCCTAAACCAGGGCAGGGAGTCAGCAGAGCTTTCTCCGCTGGACCTGAAGACACTCCGTTTAGTTCCTTATCTACCTCATAGGAGAACTGGGGTTCGCCTTCTGACAGTTTCTATTGCAGTGTGGGTGTTGGAGAATTCCCAAAATTAATGACCATTGAGATCGCTAGGGCATTGACTCGCAGGTGCTACCTGGTTGCATGGAGGCCACCTTCAAAGCTACCTCTCGTGGGATTCAGGAGCAACCTGTGGCCCCTAGCATTCAAGAAGCGTAGCAGAGGCCATGTGGGTCTATGTATCGTGGCTTCTCAGCTCCTGTCTTCTTGAATGAACTGAGCCCCTGAGAATCCCCTCAAAGTGCAGATTGCAGCTGTGAGGGGACAGACATGCAACCCCATAGCTCCCCCTGCCACACACACACACAGCTTGAGGAACTGGGACCTTGAATCAGGACAACCCCGAGTTCCTGGCTTCCACTCGGAAAAGAATTCCAAGACTGGCTACTTTCTGAAGCCGAGTTAGAGGTCTTAGTAAAGATTTTAATATAAGTTTAGGCATGAGCATTAGGAGAAAGGTGCCCAGAGAGAGCCATGTCCAAGAGTGGGCATGGACTCCTCCAGGGAGAGTAGGTGGTCAAAATGCCTTCGCGCTAGCTACGCCCTGCCCTTTCCCTGTAAATGGGACTTGCAGTGAGATCCCTAGAAAACTGGACTTCACCGCTGGGTAGGAAAGTGGCCTTAAACAGTTGTTAATTGGGCTGGAATTCATCTTCTCCCTTCAGCCAGATACCTGAATGAGGGGGCATCTCATGCTACCTCTCTCTGTGTCCCCACCCCCCAATTTTCCCTGCCTTTCTGTTTTGAGATAGGCCAAGACTCTGGATGGGTGTTTGTTTGTTTTGTGTTGTGTTTGGGAGGGTCCGTTACTGAGGACTGAACCCCAGGTCTCACATGCCAGGAAACGGCTGCCCCTGAGCTATAACCCTCTTTTTACTTCTTGTTTTGAGACAGGGTCTCTTTAAGTTCTCAAGTTGGCCTTGAATTCACTCTGTAGTCCAGATACATCCTGCACATGGTGATCCTCCTGCCTCAGACGCCTGAGAGTCTGAACTCTCGCTAGTGTGGGCAGCGCTGGGCGGTGAGCTCCTTGTTCTACTGCAGAGCATGTTCGCGTACCTACGCCAGGCCGCAGGGAAAGTATGTTCTCTGTGACCTGGGCGAAGAATCAACACGGTGCTCTGTATGCAGCAGGTGCTCAGTGAGCAACAGGCCTTTGTGAAACACAACCCTGTGAAGGGAAAATCAGACACATTCCTCAGCTGGGAAGGCACACAAAGCCGCTAACCCTGATCCAGAAGAACCCAACTTCGGAGCCAGAGAACACTTCACAAATAGGTAGCCTCTGGGAGAGTAGCCTTGAAGGAGCAGCAGACTTTATAGACAAAGGGAAGAGGCAAAATGAAGGCATCAGACTGTGGAGGATGAGACTCCTCTGCTGTGGCTGATGGAAGCCCAGGTTAGCTGGTGAGATGGAAATGCCAGGTAGCAACAGCAGGTTGTTAACCAGCTGCGGGCCCTTCTGCCCGAGGACCCAGTCCACACACATGAAATCAGCCTTGACGCTGGGATTAGATTGTGATTGACAAGGAACGGGCCTAATCCTGTTGGCACCTTGTGCAGAAACTTTAGAACTTCTGAAGAGAGACAACTGATGAGACGGAAAGCCTTGAGGCAAGGATCTGCGCACTAAGGCTGTTGCCACAACACAGAGGGCTGTGGCAGGACTACGGCAGGGACCAGGGACGCAGTGAAGGGGCGGGACCTCAGGCCACACAGTCCCAGCTGAACAACAGAGATGGCATGGGAAAGATCTGGGTGTACAGGAGGCAGGCTAATTCACCTTCTGTGGCTGTAACAAAATGCCAGAGACAACTTGAAAAGAGCCGTTCCTTGAGTCACAGGTCTGAAAGTCTGGGTCTATGGTCCGCGGCCTGCTGTCTGTGGTGGGGCAGGACGGTATGGTGGAGCAGCGGTTGGAAAGGGCTAAATTCCCACAATCCCTATCATGACATGCTCCCTGTGACCCAAGACCTACAACTAGGCCCATTTAAGAAAAAAAAAAAAAAAAAAGCTCCAGGCAGTGGTGGCGCACGCCTTTAATCCCAGCACTCGGGAGGCAGAGGCAGGCGGATCTCTGTGAGTTCAAGGCCAGTCTGGTCTACAAGAGCTAGTTCTAGGCCAGGCTCCAAAGCTACAGAGAAACCCGGTCTCGAAAAACCAAAAAAAAAAAAGAAAAGAAAAAGAAAAAAAAGCTTTATCTTATTTTATGTGTATGAGTGCTTTCCTAGTGCATACCTAGCACTCTCGGAGGTCAGAAGAAGGTGCCACATCACCTGAAACTGGAGATGGGCATGAGCTGCCGTGGGGGTGTCATACGTGTCCTTATCTGTTGAGCCATCTCTCCAGCTCCCTAGACCCCCACAGGTTTTTTGTTTTTGTTTTGGTTTGGTTTTTCAAGAAAGGGTTTCTCTGTGTATCTCTGGTTGTTCTGGAACTTGCTCTGTAGACCAGGCTGGCCTAGAACTCAGAGAGATCCACCTGCCTCTGCCTCCTGAGTGCTGGGATTAAAGGCCTGTGCCACCTCCCCGTTGACCCCACTCCTTTAAGGTGCCACCACTTTCGGGTAATGGAGCCTTCGGAGAATACTTATTAAAAGTCCAGCAGTGTCTCAGTGATGTCCTTACAAATTGCCACAAGCTAGGTGGCTTCAGACACCTAAACTCTCTCCCCTACTCTCAGGGAACCATAAACCTAAAAGGAAGATGTTAGCAGGAACACACTGCCAGAAAGCCTCCAGGGGAAGGCCCTTGCTGCTCCTTCTAGCTTCCAGTGGCCCCATGTAGCCCTTGGGTTGCCACACGTCGCCCAGTCTGCCTTCCAAGGCCATCTCTTCTGCCTCGCCTTTGTGTGTCTCTTATGAAGACAGTGGTCCTTGGAGTTCAGGCTGACTAGATAATCCAAGATCTCTCATACTGAGAATTTGCACAGATTTGTTTCCCAAAGTTGGGGGTCACAGGCCCTGGGGCATTAGCGCCAGTCCTAACTTTGGACAGGATAGGGTAGAATTCACTGATACTCCTTAAAGGGTCCAGGATGAGGACTTAGGGTTCACACCTGGGGCTTGCCCATGACACATTTTTCCCTGTAGAGATCGTAGGTCATCCTTTCTGGGGACCTGGAAGGGTTCCAGCTAGCCTGCTAGCCCAGAGGCCTGGGGCCTTGGGAGGGCCGGAGCTGGGGGAGGGGGGCGCTGACAGGTAAAGCCCTTCTGGGCTTTGATTCATTGACCGTCTGGGCAGGAGCTGGCCAGGCTGCTAAAAATGACAAAAATGCCTCGCGCATATTTTCCTCTCAGCCGCGGTTTCACTCAGTGTCAGTACAGTGGAGAGAGCCTGTCTGTTCTGCTTGCCGAACCCCAGCTTGGTCCCCATCTGTGGTCCGTCTGCGGCTCTCCCTCTCTTCTTCACATACACCCTCCCCCGGTCCTCGAGGCTGGATAGAGTGGGCAGGGTTGGACCACGTCCTCATAATTGAAATATTTGGCGCTTGGGGTAAGGCCAGACTTCCCCAAGTCAAAGGGACAGATTCAAGCTGGGCCTCTGTGATTGCAGGAGGAAGCCCCAGAAGCTGCCAGGATGCCAAAGCCAGTGGCCAAAGACTTTCCGTCAGACCCAAGTAGCCTTGGAATAAGGTGAGGGCAGACACTCAAGGCCACAAGTTCTAACTCCCTTCCGGGTCTTCTTTCCTGCCACTTCCTCAGCCTTCCTCAGGACACCCTTGCTACTGGCTCCGCCCTTCACAGACTCTTCCTGGAGAAGACCCCTGCTACCTCTTCTAGGAGTTGGTTATAGATCAGTAAAAAGGGGTTTTTAAAGGTACGAGCGTGAGGACCAGGGTTGGAATCCCCAGAACTCATGGAAAACCAGGATGCAGCAACATATCCCTGCAATGCTAGTGCTGGGGGCGCAGTGGCAGGAGGATTCCAGGCTTTGCTGGCCAGCCAGTTCAGTCCGTGAGCTTTGTTTTCAGCGAGGGACCCTGTCTCTAAAACTGAGATGAAGAAGAGCAATGAAGGAAAACATTCATTGTGACACTCTGGCTTGGGACACACACACAAGCACATGCACACACTTACACCACACAACTCTCACACACAAAAATAAAAAGCATTTTGAAAGCGGGGCATGCTGGGCGGTAGTGGCATATGACTTTAATCCCAGCGCTCTGCAGACCAGGTTGGCCTTGAACTCAGAGATCCACCTGACTCTACCCCCTGAGTTCCAGGACAACCAGGGCTGCTACACAGAGACATCCTGTCTTGAAAAACCAATGAGAGGAAGAAAGGAAGTGGGACACAATGGTGTCTGCCTGTGATCTCAGGAGGCTGAGGCAGGAGAGTCCTCAGTTTGAGGCTAGACAGGGGCACATAATGAGACTCTGCCTGGATCCTCTGTCCCCTAGTAAGCTTTGAAAGGTTGAAGGCAGATGGAAACTTCTGAGACATTTTCAGTACCAAGATTCAAAAGTCTCCCCTTCAAGGAGATACAAAGCCCTGCTGCATACCTGTCCTCCTGTCCCTTTGTAGAGTCCCCGCTGGACTGCACTGGGCCTCAGCATTTGCACAGACTGAGGTAGAAACGGCCCTCCCAGGGATACAGGCATTGCTGAAAGTAGGGCCCACTTCCACCTTCCAGGGATTTCTAGGGACCAGTCCCAGGTTCTGCTTACCTTTCTAACTGTGAGACTCACATGACAAGATCACATTTCCCTTTTTCCTTTTGCTGCCAGGGAACTTTGAAGTCCAGCCGTAGGTACTGCGTGGCCCTTTGCACTCTGGAACACCCCCCCCCATGCCTCCACCCTGGTCTTAGTCCTCTCTTTTAGTTGGAATCTTCTCTGTCATTGATTCTCTATGTTATCAGTGGGTTGTTTTTTTTTTTATGTACTTTCTATTGTGAGCTGCTGGTAGCTGCCATTGAGAACAATGAAGACTATAATCAGGAGATAAACACACCAGTGGCTCCATTATGCGTTCACATTTATTGCTGAAAACAGGGTGGTTTGGAGCAATAAATGATTTCTCCTGTTGCATTATTGTCAGAACTGGGCTTTTAACTCAAGAAATTCTCTTTCTTCTAGTTAACACTTGAGCCCCTTAGGTAAAGAACCTGGTACAAAGAGACCCTTATCAGTTCTGACCACGTTTCTCTGGCCAGGTGCAGATGATGGCCAGAAGCAGAAGGGAACAGAAGACCAAAAGACCAAAGCTCTTTGTAAACTACTGAGCCCATGAACCTGGGGAGCCCCTGGGATATCTGTAGGAAGTCATCCTCTAAGATAGGGGCCTTGTCCTCTTGAATTCCTGGGGTGGGGACAATCCCATAGGCACAGTCCCTGGTCTCACAGCTCCACCATGTACCTGAGGGCATGAGGCTTTGGAACCTGGGTCCTGTGGACCTGGGTCTCAGTTGCCATTAGGGGAGCAATTGTTAGAAGATTCATCCTCTCTCTCTAATTTGTCCCCAGCAGCCTGGCCTTGGCCTTGGACTCAGAGCTAGGAGAACTGTCCCTTCTAAGCCCATTGGGGAACTGTGAGACTCTCACAGCAAAGCGGACAGACAGCTGGAGTGTGACATTCACCCAGCTGTGTGTCCCTGCCATCCATGACAGGACGGGTTAGACTTGGAGAGAGATACAATTCACATGCTATCTCTCTCTCCTTGCCCCTCTGCTCCCTCAGGTACCACCCTTAGGTAGGGAGCAGTTCCCGTTACTGCTTGCTCTTGCAAGTTCACAGATGCAGAGATACTGAGAGGTAAGGACCCCAGTCAACCTTCCCCAGCACAGCAGACCCTGCAGCACCACTTCCTCCTCACACAGCACACAGGTGCTTGCCTCTGTCCTCTGGAGAGTGACCCAATAGCCAACTAACAGACCATTGTTCTATCAGGGCCCTCTCCCAAAGGGCAGGCAGGTGGTCATTTCAATCCAGGAACCAAAGACCTAAGGGAGAAAACCAGACCCAGAGGCCACCTCAGCTCCACATCCCTGCAGCTCCTGCCTGTGCTTTTAAAGGAACTTCAACCTGCTCCCCCCACCCCAACCCCAGATAAGAATTGAGGATGGCTAAGGGCCTGCTTGGGTGGGGCAGTGCACATCTGCCTGCAGGAGGGAAGGACCATGGCAGCTTCCCACAAGGGGATGATTGCCAGGCCTGGGCCACTGTGCTGCAGCTGGCAGAGAGACTTCAGGAGGAGTGGGTTAGAATGGCCTTCCTTTCACCCACAGGTGCCTGGGAGTACGGCTGGTTTCCGATGCTACAGTTTGTCCTTGCTGGAGGGAGATGTTGAGAGTCCATGTTTGTAATCCGCTCCCAGTGAGGTAGATGCTAAGCAGTTCTGCAGTGAATCCTATCCTGGCACAGAGGAGAAAATGGACGCTGGCTGAAGGTCCTTGATGACTCTGGAATTCCATAACCTCCTGCCCCTAACCCCGACTCCTAAGAAGCTTTTTTCTCATTGCCATCTCCCCAGAAGAACCGGTTGGCCCTTGCCTCGTCCAGCCTGAGCATCCAGGCAACAGCAAACAGACACATCTGTGCATCAATTCATAGATGCAGAAGCCCTGCCCTGCCCTCCAGGATGAATCTCCCAGGGAATCCCCAGACTCAGATCCCAGACCAAAGCCCCAGAGATACTTAGCAGACCCACCAGACACATCTGTCTGTGGCTATCCAGTTTGAACCCCATTGTTTCCCAAGGAATAGGAGAAAGGTCGTCGTAGAGAGGCATCTTCCAGTGGGAGGGAGTGGGGTGACAGCAGTGCTCCTGAGGAGCCACTTGTACCCCCAAAAAGCCTAGCAGAAAAGCTGTCATGGCTGGATAGTTAGCCCAGCTAGAGCCTAGTGTCTCATGTGATTCTGTAGGACCTGTCTCCTTCATGTGGCTTTTGGAGCCCATACCCATTATGTCACTCTGGACCCTTCCTGGATGACAAAGTCCCAGACAGCTGGCATCTCCAAGTCCGTGAAACTCCATGCGAAGGGAAGAACACGAGGCTTGAAGCCGAACAGGCCCACGCCCATTGGTCTGGGGACTAGCTGCACCTCTCATTGGGAGGGGTGACCTCAACATTTCAAATTATTCTGGACATGGAGTTCCATCTCTCTGGGCTTCAGTTGCCGCCTCAGCTAAGTGGAAACAGATCAATTGGGCTGCTGTGAATGTTTAGTGGGTAGTGAATGGCACAGTAGCACCCACGGAAGCAACCCGTCCCCTTTCTTGGTAGCAGTTCATATTCTGAACACCACTTGCCATGTTATTCCTGGGCTAAAATCCCACCCCTCTACCCCTGCTGATGCTGGCATCCTGGCCCAATGGAGGAGCCTCATCTTTCCACCCTTCTGCCCTTTGTCCAGCCAAGTCCCAACAAGCTGTTCCCCCATATCAATACACTCCAGGAGGCTTGACAAGAGTGGGTTCTTTATTAATTCATTTTTTTCTTTTTAAAAAAGGTACTCCTTCAGTATAAAAAATAAATATTTTAAATATGACATTGAATAAATAAAAAATAATCTGTCAGTATGAAACACTCCCACAGGGTACATTCATCAAAGAGGAATTTGTCACCCAAGGCCAAATCCCTTCCAATGAAAAGGAAAGGGGAAACAGCTGAGGCTCCATGGGCTGAACCAGCAGTGCAGAGGAGAGCTTGGGCTGGGACTGGGGTGGGGGGGTCATTTGAATGCAGACAGCCATACCATTGCACGTCTTAAGTCACTCCATACAAGACTCTGGGGCTCTGGCCCACATGCCATGTCTGCTCCAGAGAGCCAGCAAAGCAGAGTTGGGTCACTTGAGAAAAGATCAAGGACAGGGAGGAGAGACCAGTGAACTATCAGTGCTTTGGGGTTTGAAGTCTTAAATAATAAATAAGGGACCCTACGCTTCTCTCTTGACAAATTGCAAAATGCCCCATCCCTCCTCCTCCGGCCCAAGCACACAACCTACCCATCATGCCAGATGGGAGTCAACGCTAGCAGGTGTAAGAGATCAAGGTGCACAGCTGCCTGCCCCTAAAGGGTTTCTTTTGCCCAAAGGCTCCATGATTCTGGGATGCTGTGCAAAATGGCTCTGAACTGCTGGAGTCAGATGTAGGCAGGTGGTGGTTGTATTATGGAGCCAGGGGCTGTGCACACAGAGTCCATTGGTCCCTGAGCCTTGGGAGCTGCCAGGTGGGCTGAGCCCAGGGAGTCCATGCCCATGGGGATGCGAAGTGATGGCAAAACCCAGCAGGCCCCCCGCTGTAGAATCGTCTTGGCTTTTAGACAAGCTGCCTCTCAGCCTGGAGAAGGGCAGCCAGTCCTGAGCTAGGCCTGATGCAGCAGCAAGAGAGCGGGGGGAGGAGGGGTGGGGGGGCACAGTGTCGCTGCCATATCTGCCGCATGTGAGTCTCCTAGCTGCATCCATGGTTGCCAGCCTATCCTACCCAGAGCTTCAGGAGCCATCCTCCTGCCGTCCAGGTAAAGTGCTTAGAGAATGACAAAGGAAGGTGCAAATATGCATGAAGCAGAATCCTGCAGCTGAACTGCTAAGGACCGCCCTGCTCTGAGGATGAGAGGCAGCTAGTGCTGTAGTCAGCCACTGCCCTAGCTTGGCTGCCTTCCTCCCTACCCTGCTCCCAGATCGAGGGCGTTCCTCTGCTTGCCTGGCCCCAGCACAAAGAAGAGATCAGATCGGATTCCCTGCCTGGGAGCCCAGACATGGGCGGGAGTGGGAAGGCAGCGATGAAGCAAGGACCGCAGCTTCCTGGTCTGTGTCCCGGGCTTTGCTCTCCCCTTCTCCGGAGCACTGGGCAGCCCTTCAGGCCCAGTTCAGGGCCTGCGCTGCCCCAACTTCCTGCATTCTGTGGGTGTTCAGGCCACCCGAGGAGTTTCCATGCTGGGTGGAAGCATGCTGGGTGCCCCGTCAGGATGTCTCAGTGTTCTTCAGCTGCTCTTTGAGGAACAAGGAATCTGCATTGCCCAAGGATCCAGAGCCATTCATTTCGTTGTGAATGGTGCGCCGCATAGCAGGAATCCAGGGGGCGCCAGAGAGCACCGTGGGACAAAACAACAACCACAAACTGCTCCGCCCCCCGGAGACCAGAAAGAGGAAAAAAAATCAGCCACTCCACAAACTGGCCCAGCTCCTTCTGGGGGTTCCTGACATCCTCAAATTGAGTCACAGTGGGAGACAGCGGAGCTAGCCAGCTCTCTGATCTTGACCCTTCTCTAGGCTTCACCCATGAGGCTTATTCTACCTGTAATATCATCAGCTCCCAAACCAAACCCCACAAGGTGAGGCCTGACCGTGGCTCCCACGTAAGGGGCCTCATACTGTTTCGGGGAATTAACTTTGCCATTTTAAGCACCAATAAGTTAACATAAATAGGATACAGTAATAAATAGACAGCAGCACTGGATCACACACAGCGCCCTGGGGTCTCCAGCTTCCCTGAGACCCTGACCTCAAGTTCTGCTTCTCCAAGCTCTAGGAACCCAAGACAGCCTCTGGTCCCCTCAAGTACTTTTGTGTGACCTCCAGGGCCTCAGACGTGACCTTCTACTCTAAGCTACCTCTCTGTCTGTTCAGGATCACCTGTCCTCTGACATCAACAAAAGCAGATGAAACCCGCATCACTAGCACCCCACCATGTCTGCCTTGCTCCCTCCCTGGCTCCTAGGGTTACAGCTCCATCCCCGGGAGGACTCTGGGAACCTGCTGAACACCTCACCTTTGCAACCTGCGTCTTCCCACCTGTGCACACCCCACCTCTAGGTCCAGCTGGGAGACCCCAACTGTGCCAGGTTGTGGGGGAAACTGCAGAGAAAATGAGTCCATCGGGCTCTGATGGCCTCGTCCTCGTCCCAGGACTTCCAGACCTGCAGATGGCCTCTCTTCGTCCCTAAGAGCCTGAATGCCAGTGAACTTCCAGAATCTTCCACCTGACATGACAATCTCTAAGCCTGAACTCTAATCAAACTCAAGAGAAGATACATCCCAACACAGGGTACCCTCTCTGTCTTCCACCCACAAAACTTCAAAAAGACAAGGAGTCCTTCCGGATCCTCTGGCCTGCCCACATTCCAATCAAGCCTTCCAAAGTCTCTCAAAGGGACAGCAAAGGCCCAGATGGTGGTCACTCTGCAGGGGACCAGGAGACTCCTCAGACCATTGCTGTCTGCTATAGACAACACGTGCATCTTGTTCACACACCTAGTGAACAACAGGCTGAGGGAAGTTAGTGGGACAGAAATCTCACCCACACTTAACCTCCTCGATGCCATTTCCTGCTGGTGCTGGGCTATCTGGAGGCCCTGCCTATGGAAGTTTCAGCTTCGCTGGACTCCATCATAGCCCAGCCCAGAGTGCAATGAGTGGCTGGAAATCCCTGGGGTCTGCCAGCAGCCCCCTTTGCATTTAACAATGCCCTGAACCCCAGCACACTTTGAGCCCCCCCCCACATCTGGATCCTGCTCCTGAAATCTCTCAGTCCACGGCATACTTAAGACCTCCTGTCTAGAAGGCCTGGGCCACCACGCTAATGACTTGCTTGTATGTCCCCAGGAGCTGGCAGCCCAACTTTTTCTTTTGGAAGACATCTTTGCTGGAGGTGTCGGGGGCATAGGTCACATCCACATGGCCCACGTGGTACTTGTTGCACAGCCGGCAAAGCACATTGCTGAGGAGCCCACGCATGATGTCTATAGTAGCATTGAGCTTGCTGTGGAGGCTCAGGGCATTGGGGTTCAGGATCCTCTGATCCCGGGTGATATTGCCCAGGAAGACACTCAGATACGCGACCATCCGATACAGCTCCACCAACTTGGTCTTCTCAGTCCCATTGGCATGGAAAGGCGGGAAATCTGTCATGTTGGGCCCACACAGCTTGTCCAAGTTGTTGGGAAATGGCTCCCCTTGAGCTGTGTACTAAAGAACAAAGGAACAGAGGAGAGATGACATGGGAGTCAGGGTGAATGTTCCAGCTTGCCACCAACCCTGGGGAAAAGCTCTTGCACCTTCATTTCCCCACCTGTGACATGGGGACTCAACTTATTGCCCTGTAGGCAACTAGAATCATGAGTCAGCAGTAATCAAAGTGTGAACTCACTCATCAAGGTCACTGTGACATAAATGGATAGAGAGGAAATGTGGCATTTCACAGGCGTCACCTCAGCCAGAACACCACACACACTTGCACTTTTGATCACCTTCGTCTCTTCCTGGGCACCCCAATGTTTTCAGTGACACCCCCTGTTCACTCACTGCTTTATCCTTCTTCTTTGCCCACCCTGAGCCATGTAACAAGCCCCACCTCTCAACCCAGCTCTGCCCCCCTCCACTCACTGGTGACCTTGGGAGAGTGACTGCCCGTCTCTAGCCTAGGCTAGGGTGTGAAGAGGAAGCCATGGATGGATGGACTTGCTTGAACCAAGTCCCTTGCCACTGAGTCTTCCAGCTCCTAAGGGCTCCCCTCCAGCCCAGGCAGCTCCCCGCCTTCCTCGGGATCCCAGGAAGGTAACTTACGTAGGAAATAAAGAGGGCATTGGCACTGCCATTGAGCTGTGCCAGTTGGTTCTTGATCTGGTTCATGAGGTTGCCGTGACATGGGTGGCGTGTGGCACAGGTGGCATTAACAGGGGTGATGGGAAGGGGACTCCCTGCCCCGTGTTTCCAGTGCAGAACCAGCAGTAAGGGCACAACTCCTGGGAAGAGACAAAGATGGATGTAGGAACAGGAAGACCAGTTGGAGGCCCGTGGCTCCTTGCATGGGGGCTGGGTAGGGACCTCCCCCTCCCCCTCCATAGCTTCACTGCTCAGCTGCAGTTTCTGACTCCCTGGCTCCAGGTCTCTTGCCCCAGTTCTCTCTGCTTTCTTTTTCCCTGTTCCCTGGCCTCAGTTTCCCCATCTGTGCCATGGTTTTGAGTGGAGAAGCAAAGTATCAAGACAGGAGCCTTTTTTTCCTAGCTCCAGGGTCCAGGAGGCCACTCAACTGTCTAGCCCTGTCTCTCAGGAGGCCCAAGTCTCAAAGCCTGGTCCCCTAACTGGATGGCATTAGGTCCAGCAGAGGAGAAGAGAAATGAATCCCATCTTCCCCCTCCCAGGATGGGCAGGATTCTTAGCTTACTCGATGTTCATTAGCCTACTGCAGCCTAGAACTCCAAACTGGACCCCTTGCGGACCACGGAGGCTGAGGGTCATGGTTTCTGTTGGCCCTCTCTTCTCAAACCTGCAGCTTGATTTTGGTTCCCTCGGCCAGTTGCCTCTAATCCATCTCTACCCTTCCTCAGTGAGGTTCTATGCAGAACCTTCCACCTGTTTGCTCTGCAGGTCCCCACTCTCCATCCAAATCATCTACACCCCAACTTGCTAGAGTTCCCCCACCACCCCGCGCTCCCAACTCCACAGACTTTGGAGTGAGAGGAAATGGTGTAACCAGGAAAGAGACCAGGGAAAAGGTCGCAGGCGGCCACGCAAGAGGAAAGCGAAAGGTGTGAGGAGAACCGGAGCTGTCCGGGCCTGTCCAGGATCACCCCTCCCCCGGGGCGCCTGCCCCTCCTTCACTTTCAGCTACACCGGCCCCCTCACCCCAGTCCAGCCTTTCTAACCCCAGGCTGAAGACACCAAAAGGTGATAGAGGCTGAAATCAACTCTTGGAGGTTGGAGATCTCCCACCTGAACTCTCCATGCTGGGACTAAAAAGACCATAGAACCTTAAATTCACTCCCTGGTGTCCCCTGCTGATCCCAGCATCCCCAGACAGTGTTAAGGCCCCGGGATGCCTGCGGGGGTACCCATACCCGCATCTCACCTCGCGCCAATCACAGCTTTCCAGGGACTAGCAGACGGAAGCGGCACCTGCGCCGGTCCTGCCCGGAGTTTGCAAGCTGCTCTGCCGCCTGCGCCCCTCCCAGGGAGCAGCCCGGGACGCAGTTGGAAAAGAGAAAGCGGAAAGAAAGAAAGAAAAAGAAAGAGGGAGGGTGAATCCGGGCGACAGCGGAGAAGCAAAAGCAGCGCGGGAGAACAGTGGGGCGAGCAGTGGAGGCGGTGGAGCAAGGCTGCGCCGGCCGGTTCCCTCACCGCCAACCTGCTGGCCCCGGCTGGCTGGGCGCGCGGTGCCCGGACCATGTGCGGCGCTCGCTCCCGGCCGCCACCCAGCGCCTCCGGCTGGCCCGGGACTGCGCGGGCGCCCCAAGTGTCCGAGTGGCGCGGCGGGCCGGTGTCCCGCGGGTGCTCGCCCAGCGCCCCAGGCTGCCGGCGCGCCCGCAGTCGAGTCTCAGACTCGCAACCCGCGCCGGGCGCGTGGATTTACCTGCGGCCAAGACCTTCATTATGGGCTGGACTCCAGAGGGCCTTGGAGGAGACCTTAGATGCAGGCCGTTTTCAGAAGTTCATGCTCAAATGGGGAATTTGCCTGATTTATATACTGGAGCCTGTGTTGTAAGACAGAAACAGCTATATTTAGCCGGGATCCCCAGTCCAGGAAGTTGTTTGAGGTGCATCATAGGAAATTATGAATGGAAGAAAGTGAGAGTGAAGGGGGAGGGGGACGAGTGAGGGGGAGGGTGGGGAGAGCAGACTTTTTCCTTCTTCTAAGAATTTGATTGATAAAATTATAATGAAGTCTTAACAAAAAAAACGCCCTGTGGTTTTCCTGAGTGGCTTGCTCTGGGCGTTGTATGTAAATGGGTCTGGTGAGAAGGAGATCTCAGGGGAACTCAAATGGGGTCCCCAGCCTTGTGCCCTTCAGACGCCCCAGGTTCATCTGGATTTGGAGGGTGGCAACAGACTAGAGGCTACCTTTATGACCCCTGGTGGGGGGGGGGCTTTGCGGGACAGCAGGATTCGGGCTGGTGTTCCACTGAGACACAGTTTTCAGGAATGGGGGCTGTGGCCCTTTTGGACTTTAGACAGTCATAAAGTAGAGCAGAACATGAACGCTGGGAGCTACTTTAGGGGTGGCCTGTCTCTAGCCTTCCCATTGCCAGTGGGCAAAGAGAGACTACCGGAGGTATGGTACCAGTGTGCCAAAGGTTCTGGCCCCCTTACACCCATCCATCAGCATGCCCCCTCTACTAATTGGCACTTGAGAGCCCTGGGAAGATGTGAAATTGTGTCTCTTTGGGAACTGTCTGGGGAGGCACTTCAGGAAGGTACCTCAGCCTCTATTCTGGAGGGACCCCTAAAGCAGAGATCCAGGGAAGCTGGGCAAAATGGGACCCTAGCTTCCTTAGGGCACAGAGGAATGGCTGATACCTCCCAGACACTCCTTGGAAGTCTCTTGGTGCTTTGGCCTCAGAGTGCGAAGATGACTCCCAACAGGTGCTTCTACAGTCTAAGGCAAGGTCTGTACACCTGGTGTGGGTCCCTGCTGGTGGATTACCGGATGTCTCAGGGACAGGGAGGAAGAGGACGGAGTAAATGAGATCAGAGTCTCCTTACTAAACATGAGGCAGTATGGACAGCATGCAGTGAGAGAGTACTGACCAGGCACACCTACCTAGGGCCATCCTGTCCCCAGAGCCACTGGGTCCTTCCAGACCTAGAGATGTCATTGCCCTGAGGACTGTATCCCAACCCTTCTGTCTCATGTCTGACCTAACTCTGTAACCAAATGGGACAACTGGTTTTCCAAAGCTTTGCCCAGCTGCTGAAACACCTTTGGTCACTTCCGTGCCCCCCAACTCGTGCTTCTAAGCACATCCAGGATCTGCTCAGATGTTCTCACATTGTACCAGGATGAACCCTTGTGCCAGCTGCTGTCCCCACCCCGCCCTGCCCCACCACACATACACCCTCCCCCATCCTGATTCTTGTTCCTTGTGGTCTTTTGGCAGAGCCTTGGATAGTGGAGCGATAAAACCGCCCCTACCATTTGGTACCCCAACACACCTTGTCTCTTCCCGGCGGCCCTACCTGGAGCTTACCATTCCTGCACACATAAGTTAGCTGGCAACTGCACACTGGAGACATCCCACCCCGCACCACCAGCACTAGAACACTTGAACTCCAGATCAGCTCCAGCTCCACCATTGTCTTCCAGACATCTGGTCTCTGACTCAGCCTAGCTTCCTTAACATGGGTCCCAAATCTATCAGCCCAGAAACCCATCGCGGTCCTTCCTATTCATCTCTTGTCCCCCATGGCTAAGCCCCGAGTGCTCCAGTGCTCATGGAGGCCACAGCCCTGTCTGCTCCATGCCTTACTCTCCTCTACATCCTTCCGGCGGACTCCAGGCCTTGCGCTGACCTCTGGATCCCTAAACCACACATTGGTACTACAGGCCCCCTCGATAGCCGTTTAATCTCAGCTCCACCCTCCAGGAAACAGGAAATGGGAATAGATTCTAGAAGACACTGACATTAGGGCCTTTTTATTCCAGGCTCCTAGCAGACTCTCTTTTGTGCCTCAGTTTCCCCTCTCACAGTACCTGACTCAGTCCGCTCTCCCCCAGCGCTCTGGTCCCCTCGGTGCCCCAGGCCCTGCCTCCTGCTCCAGTCCATGTCTGAGTACCACCTGCGATGGGCCTCTGGAGAAATGCCAGGATAGGTCTCCGCGCAGAACTGGGCCTCTGTCTTCAAGCTGCCTGCAACGTGGCTGGCTTCAGCTGGAGTTTGCATTGGTCCCTCCCTCTCTCTTTATGCTGCTGTGTGTGCTTCCCCTCTGCCGCCTCGAGGAAGGCATCCTCCCTTCTTGGCTGCTGGTTCCCAGGGTTATGACCCTGGGCCCCACCCTGGAGTGGCAGCCCCAGCCCAGCCCCTTCCAGCTGTGATTTCATCTGCAGCCTGCCCAGCTTCTGCACACTGGGCCTGCTGGGGGCTTGACAGGCTTCAGGGTGAGGGGGACAGGCAGTTTCCACACAGGGACTCCCTCAGCAGGGATGGGGGCTGCCGTGCCGGGCCCTAGGTGCTGTCTCCAGGTGGCTGTGTCTCTCCAGGAAGTGAGCTTGTAGACTGGTGGAGGGGGCAGCCCCTCAGCGTGCTCCCGTTCACGTTGGTACACAGGGCCAGTCAGCCTTGCTTCTCCCATTGCCTGTCACTCGGCAATCACAGCTCTCTCCTAGAACATCACAGTGGCTTGTTTGTTTTTCGCTTGTAGACACTAAGGGCAAGTAAAGGCACATGCACAAGGATGCACAAAGACCATCAGAGCCTAGGCCTCTGGCTTGCAAGGCCACAGAGATCCCTCTGTGAGGGAATAAGGACTTAAACAGGAAGCCCCACCCCCTATCCCCCTGCAGCCCTGACCTGTTCATCTGGTCTTGGTCCTCTCTGGCTCATTCTTGAACACACTGCTCTGTTCTGAGGGCTTTGACGGGGTCCTGCTGCAGACAGCACTAGGCAGGAGGGAACGTCAGAGCAGACGCCATTTATTTTTGTTCTTATGTTAATGTGACTTCTACACCTTGAAAGCAGTCTGGGCAAAGGCAGGAGCTCTAGTGGGCTGAAGCAGGCGTGGACTTTGACCTCTTTCAGAAGCAGGCTGGAGATTCGGCTCAGGGCAGTACAGGGTGTGTGGCTTTTGGGACGTAGTCACTTCTCACCCTCAGTTTCACCTCTAAGTGAGAACGATGGCGTGTATGGCACACACGCACATAATGGGTTCGTTGGGAGGGTCTGGGTTCAGCAGGATTCCTGACACCCTGCAAACCTCCTGTGTGTCAACATAGACCCTAAAGACTCCTCTGGGAAACAGAGGTCTTCGTCCTATTTAGAGATGAAGAAACTGCCATGCTCCGGAGACAAGGGCAACAACAGACAGGAAAGGGGATCTTCCTCACCCACAGCTCCCCTTCAGCGATACCTCAGAATGATCAGACAGGATAGAGGGGACTGGTATGGTAGTGTGCCTTCCTGTGTCATACAACACCCCCCCCCACAGCCTGTTACACACCCCTCCACATACACAACCTGTAACACAGACCTACATACACCTGTCCTACCTCCACATACATCACACACACACACACACACACACACACACACACACACACACACACACACACACACACACACACACACACACACACACACACAGCTACCCCAGTCGAGGCTTGAGCCGAAGACAGTTGCTGGCTGGACTTTACCACCGGCAGGAGCTGATTCACCCCCCAGACCCCATCTGAGAAGCTCAGCTCAGAGGAATTTGAATCACCAGCTGCCCCCCTGCAGAGCCCCTGGGGGAAGGACGCGGGGGTGGGGGCTAATCCCCTTGCCTGCCTGCTGTTCTGTCTCTTTCCTGGGCCCTGGGGCACTCAGACTCAGGAGAAAGGACTACATGGCAGTGACTGCTCTTAGAGTTTTGGGGAGGTGGCCTGTCAGCCAGGCATCCTGTGTGGGCAGTGGTTACTCAGCAGGTAAGTAAGCAGCTCTCTGGGCACTGGGAATTCCCCAAGACCGGTGACCCAGATGCCTAGCTGCCCCCACAGTCAGGCCAGCCCCATTCTCCCTGCACCCTTTCCCTGCCCTAGAGGAGCTCAGTTTTTCAAAAAACAAAGCCTTAGCTGGGCTTTGGTGACCTCACCTGGAAGGTGAGCTAGCTTGAAGAGGAAGCTGAGGGCTGGAGAGTGCTTCATAAGGCCAGAGCTCACGGCAGGTGGTTAAAGGAAATAGGAGACTCAGGAATGTGCCTGGCGTGAACTTGATAGGGGATGCCATGTCCAAAGAGGCAGAGGCACCTCCATTTTCCACCTTGAGAAATGAAGGTGTCATTGAACCTGCAGCCCTCACTCCAATTGATAAGTTAGCTACTTTTGGAACAAGTGGGCTGGGTTGCCAGGTGGAGGGTGGTGTGGGCTGTTTATCCAGGAAGACAGTGAGGTCTGGATCCAACACAAACTACACTCCAGCTGTGTGGCCCTGGGCCATGGAGTCTCTAAGCCTCAGTTTCCCAAGGATGGTTCAGAATAGATGCTCTGTCAACTCTGATTCTGGGGGAGTAAGGAGCTTGGACCCAGCCCAGAGATTCAGCATAGTCCTGATGGTTAGAGCTGAGGTAGCTTGTCGGGGGAGGGGTCTCAGTCCTTGGGGGTGGGCATGTCCTCTGGGAGCCGGCAGCCTTGGAGAATATCAGCAAGCCCTCCTGTCTCACGGTCCTGGCGAAGTCCAGTGCTGCCATGGAATCTGCCTCTTCTCACCTCACTCCATCACCAGTAACACCCGCTCAGGGCCAAAGAAGAGCCAGAAGCAGCCTGGCCAACGGCCAGCAGCCCCAGCATCACCCCGACATTTCCTGACTGGTTCTGCGTCAGGAATCGAGCCCCTGGCGGTGAATCAGAGTGGCTGCTTTTTTCCCTCCTTCACTTCTGATAGAAATTGCAAAGGAAGTGGCAGCCCACAGAGCCGAGCATCAGCAGGGCCAGAGGCCAGGTTGTGGCATGGTGGGTGGCTGGCCCCACCCTGACACTACCTTCCAGCTCTCTATCTGTGAACTAGGCTACGATCGCCCTGGCCCAGCATTTTGTGGCCATATTGTGTAAACACTCAGACTATGGCTCTCTTCTCCCTGAATATCCAGGACTGTCCCAGGCAGAGATGCTGGCCTCTACCACTCCATGGGTTACTGGCTCAAGTTACCAGGAGCCAGTACGCTTTCAAAGAGAAATAGAATGACGAAGTTCCTAGACGTTCCCAGAGCAAGGGCAAGCATGCTCCCTGAAGTATTCTTTCCGGTTGTTTCTGTGCGCCCACATGTTTCTTACTATGGGAATCAGTAAGGCAAGCCTGGCCCAGAAAGTCTGCTTGACTTGCCCAAAGTCACCCAGCATTTGGCAGCACATAGTGTCTGACTTTTACCATGGCTGCCACTGAAGCCAGCTCAGGAACAGGCCAGAGGTGCATCTTGGGCCCAGGTATGGGCAGACCAGGGACACGGTGTGGGGGTGGAGACCTGGCATCAGGTTGAGCAGTGACGAAGTCCCTTGTGCAGCCCGGCTTCTCCAAAACCACTTCCTTCCTCAGCCTCAGACCCTCAGGGATCCTTGCCCTGCTCTGGCCTTACCTGGGTGAGGCTGGAGACAGCCACAACTATCAAGCCTTTCCTCAGGGGCATCAGGAGCCCTTCCCAGGCACTATAGGAGGAGGAAGTGGTTGGAGCTAGGCCCAGAGGCCCAGCCGAGTCCAGAAGAGGGCGCCCTGCAGGCTCCCTGTGAGGCAAAGCTTGGTGGAGTCCCTGTCTAAGTCCCAGTGAACTGAGTGTGTGTGCAGCCAGAATGGGGTCAGCATGACTCTGTGTTTATTGTGTCTGGCCCTATCGTGCAAGCGTGTGCATTCGATTATGCTGTTTGACTGTGTTTGGGGGGCTAAGACAGAGCTGGACTTTGCAAGTCCTCTGATACGTGTGTGTGTGTGTGTGTGTGTGTGTGTGTGTGTGTGTGTGTGTGTGTGTGTGTGCCTGTAAAGGATAGTGAGTCTGGCTGGTAGACAGGCATGATCCCGTGTTCATGTATGCATGTGCCCCTGTGTCTCTATCAATCCCTGCCTTTCCCTGTCTAGCCCCTGCCCCTGGGAACCATGGAGCAGCCTTGTGTGACGGGGGCCACCAGCAGCTGGTTTCCTCACCCCGCCCTACCCCTCCCACCCCGGCCACCCTGACTTTTGGCACAGGGACAACGCTGATGTCAGAGCCGACTTGACAGCTTCCTTTTCCCACTGGGTTTTCCAAAAGAGAGACCGTAGCACGGCTGCTATTAAATAATCACGGTGTGTGTGGGGTGCCGCTCATTGGTTTTCTGAACTTGGAGGCAATAAACAGAACAGGAAACAACAGCATACAGACACACAGGAAGCTGGGAGCTGGCCACAGACGTAGGGCCTGGCCTCATCTCTGTCCACTCTTCCAGTCAAGTTCACTAGGGCCACCTAACTGGACCAAGAGATGATGCTGGGTAGGTGGCCCTGAGCCCTGTCTCAACTCTCAGTGCCAGGGAAACTTGAAAAAAAAATTTTTTTTTGAAGATCTTAGCAACAAGATAATGAGAAGAATGAAGGATCCCATCCCCAGGAAGGTTAGGAGGAAAACGCGTCTGGGTGAACTGTCTGCTTTCTGTGGGGCAGTGCAGGTAGAACCGCCGGGGACAGCGGGACACAACCAGGACCGGCTACCCTATCAGGAAGCACGGATTTGACTTCAGTCTCACACCAGCCCTAAACCCCTGGGACTCGGCAAATCTCAAGGACCCTTCCAGGGCACAAGGCTGACATGTTCACCAGCTCCAGGGGCTTCCCTTCCACTCCAGAAAATCATGGCAGAGCGCCTAGAAGACACCCTACGACCTCCAGCCCCACCCTCATCTGCTTGAGGAGGCATTTCTACTTTTTTATAGTTGGAAACTGAGGCCTGGAGTTGAATAAAATGTTCAGGTTCACAAAGTGTGCAAAGCCTGCGTCCTCACCCCAACCCAACCCATCCTCTCCGAAATGGGTGGCTGTGGCAGCAAGGTCTGTGGGGGGTTCTGAGCCAGTCACCCCAGGGGAGCACCTCCTTCTGCCAGGTGGCCAGCGCTTATCAGCCACATGGCTCCATGACACAATCCGCTCTGATCTCCTGCCCAGCTGGCCTCACCCCACCGCACCCCTGGACCCTGCTTCCGTTCCCTCCCTTTCCAGGTGGGACCTGTGCCTGGCCCTCTGTGAACCCCTCCGCTTTTCCCTGGTGCCGACTTTGACCTCCAGACTGATAGCTGAGGACCCTCTTAAAGGGAAGAGGGTCGTCCCTAACGCTGGTCTTAGCACCCCACCCCCACTACACAGAATCCTTGCCTATCTTTCCAAGCTGGGTGTGACCTTGTGGGCTGGAGGAGAGGGGCCAGGGGCCCTGGAATCTGTCAGACTTCAGATCCAGTCCCAACTCTGTCACCTGCAAGCTGGGCCACCTGAGGCAGATGTCATTACTCAAACCTGTTTCAACATGTGTGAACTTGGTAACAGTATCGCCAATCATATGTTGGCAAAGCCACAGATCGGCTTTTATTATTGACATCTTTATCTGGTACAACTTCAAAGGTGAGGCCCAGAGAGGGGATGACACTTTCCAAAAGCCACACAGCTTTTGTGGCACAGGGGGCCATCCTTAGTGGTATTGGCCTGGTGCCTGTCCTGGGCTTCCAAGGTGATGGGACCCCAGGGCTTCAAAACTGGTTTGCCTGTGAGGACTTCAGAGAGGAGTTGCTTCCTGAGACTCCATTTCCCTGACTAGAACCAGTCATTGATCTTGGAGATGTGGATGCTTCCACCATCCCCCCTCCCCCCTCCCCCCCCCCTCCAGTATCCTGGAAAACTGAGCTCAGGGCTCCTTGCCATGAAAACTTTTAGTAGCTCCAAGTCCTGGACAGCAGCGCCTCCCACTGCCCAGGGTCATGCCAGCTCAGCTACTGCAAGCAGGTAGGTGGAGCTGGATTGGTGGATTTGAGGAAGTGAGTGGGTGCCTGGGGCTCAGGGTGGGGGTGGGCAGAGACCATCAGCCAACACAGGGTCCTCTGAAGGTTCCCAAAGAGGCTTCACCCTGCCTGACATCTGCAGGGTGAAGTCCAAAAGACTGGCCACAAGGGGGTGCTGAAACCACATGCATGGCCAAGGGGGTGTAGCCTTGGCTTTGGAGGAGGGGGCAGCGCCCCTTTCGGTCCTTCTACCTGTTCCCACCTTGGCCTGACAGGTCTTCCAGGTGGTGATCGGGCTCTTTGTCTTACAGGGGAGCCAGGTTGACCCAGAAGAGGAAAATGAGCTGCCCTAATCCACACAGCAAGAGAAACAAAATTCACCCAAGGGACACCTGACTGCGCAATCTGTGGTCATAGGCTCCCCACTACCCTGTCCTGTCCCACATGGCACAGCATGGACAGGATCCTGGGGACCATCTCCCATCCTCTTGGCAGCCCTACCAGGTTTGGAGAAACACTGACTGCAAGTTACAGACGAGTGCCTCCCTTAACTGTGGGCAACAAGTCCCCAGTTCAGGTCTCTACACAACCCCGGTTTTTGTCCTTCCCACACTCTGTCACTGTTCTGGGGCTAGGATGTCCAGGTTCACAGATCTGCCAAGCTCTGATCCAGTTCAAGGTCAAAGGCAGAGGAGTGGTGACCTTGGCTAATCAAGGTCCCCAGAACACCCACGAGGGCCCCTGTGGCCCACTGCAGCCCACTCGGGAGGGCAGGGTAAAGGAGGCCTCTGCAGGCTCAGAACTCTGCCGTTCTTAAAAAAAGAATGGAACCTGAATGTCCCTTGGGAACCCAGAAATCAAGACTACCTTCGGAATCAACTTACCCTGCCACCATCATACAATGCAAGACTGGGATCCATGTGATCTTCCCACTGCCCTCTACCCCATGAACTTTAACCCCCAGGGCACTTTCACAGCCCATCTCCAGCTCTGCCTGGACATCCTCCAAGAGAACCTTATGAACCTGCCTTACAATGCATCCATTACAGACAGGGAGCCCAGAGTCCTGGAGAACTATGTGAGCCAGCAGCTGCCTCTGACGCACAGGGGAGCAATTGATGGGCCATCTACCCTCCTGGGGATAAGTGTGGGGAGCAGCAGCGCCCCTCAATCCTGCCCCCTCAAGGGAAACCTACCGTGGTCTCTGTGCTGTCACAGCCCTCCACAGTCTGCACAGGTCGTCCGGTCTTCAGGGCAACACCATCGTGGTTGAGCCCCTCTGCTTCTTCCCTCTCCTGCTGAGGCTTCTCAGGCGTTGGCTCCTCACCCTGCCCCCCACCTGACTTCCGTCCAGAACTGGTGGCCTGAGGCTCCCCTGACTTCCACCCCACCCCCAATCTGAGGACCCCAGAGGTAGAAAGCCCACACCACAGAGAGGCTGACACGGGTGGGGAAGGTGTTACTGGGTTGCTAGAAGGAGAAGCAGCGGGCCTGGTGTGGGGAGGGGGCGTCCCTGTACTTGATGCCCCTGGGCTGCGTGGCAAGGCCACTGTGGCCTGAGTCACAGCTGACTGGGCCGCGCCTAGCCTGTCTGGGTGACCCAAGGCAGCATAAGGCAATGACTGGGCAGCTTTCCTCATGACCAGCTGGGGTCGACCTTAGGTGTTTTGACTCAGACCTGCCATAGGCTGTGCGCACAACAGCCTTCCCCTGCCTCTGTCCTAAGAAGAACCACAGACCCATAGCTGCCCCTGCCCCAGCACCCACCTCAGAGCTGGGAGCTACCTGGCCCTTCTGATCTGCTCTCTGCCCCAGGCTTCAGGGCCCCACCTGCTGTGGGACCTTGTCCCTCCTTGGGCAAGCCCAGCCCTTGGGGACACTCCAGGAAGCAAGGACCTTGTTGCCTGTGCTGAGGGCCTCTTGATCCACTGTGGACTGTGACCTTTTTCTTGGTGCCACAAGGGATTCTGTGGACTGCCTGGATAGGCCTGACATGGGCTGCATTGGGGACAGGGACTAAAAGAAGAGCTATACAGAAAAGAAAAAAGAGCATCAAGAAGAGAGGAAGTGAAGGAGGGAGGGAGGAAAGACGGAGGGAGGGAGGGGTAAAGGAAGGAGAGGGAGAGGGGAAGGGAAGAAGGAAGTGAAGAAGGGAGGAAGGGAAGGAGAAGGGGAGGGAGTAAAAGATAGAGAGAGAGAAGGAGGAAGAGAGGGAGGGAAGGAGGGGGAGAGGGAGGGAGGAAGGGAATAAAGGGAGGGAAGGAGGGAGGGAGGGACTGCTTACAGTTTACAAACCTGCCTATGCAATGCAAGCCCTACACTTTGCCCAGGAAATCCTGTCAGTGGGAAAGTGGGCTTCAACAGCACACAATGCAGAGGGGAAACTGAGGCTTGATCTGTGAAGGTCAAGTAAGTCAAGAACAGAGGTCATTTTCATTTTTACCTCTAAGGTCTCCATCTCTCACTGGAAAGAATTACATTAAAGCTGGGATGGGGCTGCAGGGCTGGAAGGTGCTCAGGGAATCTGCACCCTCTTTTAGTGGTGCTGGCACCAGACACATACTTACCAGCCGTAAACACACAAAATTATTTTAGAAATTGGAATCCAGACAATGATCAGTAGATGACTCTGTGGGTAAAATGCTCGATGCACAGGCATATGCCTGCATCTGAGTCCTTGCCTGGCATCAGGCGCCTGTGACCCAGCACTGATGCCGAACAGCCAAGTAGCCTGGGCAAAAAGGTAGGTGTCAGATTCAATGATAGACTGTATTTCAAAAAGAAAGAAAGAAAGAAAGAAAGAAAGAAAGAAAGAAAGAAAGAAAGAAAGAAAGAAAGAAAGAAAGGAAGGAAGGAAGGAAGGAAGAAAGAAAGAAAGAAAGAAAGAAAGAAAGAAAGAAAGAAAGAAAAAGGTAGATTGGGGCTGGAGTGATGGCTGAATGGTTAAGAGCATCTGTTGCTCCTATAGAGGGTCCCAGTTCAGTCCCCAGCACCCCACATGATGGCTTCTGTAACTCCAGTTCCAGGGGATACATCATCTTCCAGTAGTCAAGGGCATTAGGTGCACAAACATACACACAGGGAAAACACAAAACCTGTAAAATAAAACAAATCTGAAAAGAATGCTAATAAAGTGGAGGAACTGGAGAGATGGCCCGGTGGTTAAAGAGTAGGAACTCTTTTGCAGAGAACCCAAGTTCATTTCCCAGAGCCTATGTCAGGTGGCTCACAGCTGCCTGTAGTCTCGGCTCCAGAGGGATCCGACTCCTCTGGCCCTGTAGACACTTGTACTCACGTGCACATACACACATATATAAAATTTTTAAATAATATAGATGATAGACAGACCAACAGACCGACTGACTGACAGACAGGCAGACAGACAGACAGACAGATTCAGGGTTTCATTATGCAATCCTGCTGTCCTGGAACTTGCTCTTTGTAGACCAGGCTGGCCTCAAACTTCACAGAGATCCTCCTGCCCCTGCCTCTTAAGTGCTGGGATTAATAGCTGTGCCACCAACCAATCTCCACAAATAATTCCTTAAAAAAGTAAAAAAAAGGTGGATAAGTGTTAAGGAAGGAGAACATCCTCACACCAACCTCTACTGTCCACACATGACCTATGCAGAAACCACACTGCACGTGCATACACACACACACACACACACATACACACACACATACACACACACGTTTAGGTGGAAGCCCTACCACCATCCATATATACCCAGAAAGGTTGGGGTGTTGGGGTCTCCAGTTAGGGGCTGCACACCATGCTCTGGTCTCACTCCTCCCATTCCAAACCCTTCCCCTAAGAAAGTCCACCAAAAGTCAGCCCCTCCCTGGGACTGCTCAAGACCCCGTCTATAGTCTGTATAAGACTTGGTAGCCATATTTGCCATGTGATTCCTCCCCTGCCTTCCCAAAGGTAACCCACAAGTTCCTTTGCTCTGCTTAGATTAAACCTGGATTTACTAATTCAGCCTGATCTGACTTACTGCATCAGTGGTGGTGTTACTACCAGAGATTTAAACTTTTCAACACACACATTTTTTTTTAAATCTGAGAAAGCCAATGTGGTAGGATACCCCTGTCATCTTGGAGGATGGTAACTTTAAGGCCAGCTGAGAATATTGAGACCCCACATACAACAAACAAAACAAACGCAACCGCCTTGAGGGAGGGCCCTTGCCTACATACTCAGATGCTCAGCCCATCTTCCTTCCTTCCTTCCTTCCTTCCTTCCTTCCTTCCTTCCTTCCTCCCTCCCTCCCTCCCTCCCTCTCTCTTTCTCTCTCTCTCTCTCTCTCTTTCCTTCTTTTTTAATTTCTTTCTTTCATTTGTTTGTTTTTTGAGTCAGAGTTTCTCTGATCTGTAGACCAGGCTGGCCTCAAACTCACAGAGATCTGCCTGCCTCTGCCTCCTGAGTGCTGGGATCAAAGATGGGCACCATTGCCTGACTAAGGCCCATGTTTCTGTTCCCAGCATCAAAACAAAGAAAGACAGCTGGAACAATGATCTCAGAAGCCCTGGGTGCTCACGCGGGCTCTATTGTGTCCAGGGTGAGTGTTCAGACTGTGGGATCATTGGAACATAAACTGTATCCACTAGGACCCCTTCTCCGACCATCGGGCCTCTTTTCCCAGATAACTTTTAAATTTTTATTTTCTTACTTATTTTTAAGTATATCATATATATGGTGCTTGGTTCCCGCAGTGGCCATAAGAGTGTTAGATCCCCTAGAACTGGAGTTCCAGGCTGCCGTGAGCAGCCATTTGAGTGCTAGGATTCCAGAGCAGCAACTGCTCTCAACAGCTGAGCATTCCCACAGGCTCAGCTTTTAACTGTGTGAGGAATATCAATGGCTGGGTTTGCGACTGCCACCCCACCCCACCACCAACAAAAAACAAACCTCAGCTTCTAATGGGCTGGGGTCCTTCTGTCTTCCTGGAGTGCGATGGCCCCTCTGTCCCTTCACAGGACTATGGAGAGAATATTAGTTTATTTATGTAAGCCACCTTGTGGGTCCTCACCCCCTGGGGCTCAGAAGCTTTTCACAGCAGGTCGCCTTGAGTGTCACTACCTGTGTGCCTTGGCCAGTGCAGACTGCACACACTACACTCTGGGAGCTGCTGCCAGCAACAGGGAAGCCCCACAGTCCTTCCCTTGGGGAGACCAAGGAGATGGGGGTACTTGAGAGGCAGCCAGGCCATGCAAGAGGTCGGAATTGGGGGAGGGGACAGAGGACAGCTGCAGGGCTGTGCTGGCCTGAGAGGAGGGGCCAGACTGCACAAGGATCTTGTGCTTTCAATGAGAATGGTCCCATAGGCCATTTGAATGCTTAGTCACCAGGGAGTGGACCTATTTGGGGAAGGATGAGGAGGTGTGGTCTTGTTGGAAGAGGTGTGTCACTAGGGGTGGGCTTTGAGGTTTCAAAAACCCACTTTAGCCCAGTTGTGCTCTCTCTGCTAGCTGTCTGTGGATCAGGATGTAAACCTCTCAGGACCATGCCTGTCTGCTTCCTGCCATGATGATAAGGGACTAACTCTTGAACCCTTAAGCAAGCCCCCAGTGAATAGAACAGCAACTAAAACACCCGAGAGGTGGCCCAGCTGCCAGGCAGGGACGTGTGGAATGGAAGCTTCAGGCTAGAAGGCAGGAAGGTACTGTGGCTATTTTGTGAGTGGAAGAAGGCATGATAACACTGAGACATCTAAAATGTGTTGAGAGAACTAGACTCTGGCTGGGGATGGGGAAAAGAGGCTGAACATGGAGCAAGATGAGGCATGAACCCTACAGGGGAGGGGCAGGAGCATTGGATAAACAGTGGAGAGTTAGGGGGTGGCTGGGATTCCACAACATTGTGGGTGGAGCAAACGGAACGCAGACAGTGGATGGGGCTGGCCAAGAAGATGGTGAAGTGGATTTAAACACCTTCAGTCTTATGGAGCTGGGGAGGAGCAGGAGCCAATCTTGGGAGACACTGGTCAACTTAGGTGATACACCTAAGACTCTTCCACAGAGCAGGGAGCATCCTCAACTACTTCCTAGGATGGCTGCTGCTCCAGGCCAGAGGCAGCTCACACAGCCTTCTGTGTGCGGAACTCAGCCAGGGCGGGGCAGCCACAGGCCTCCCTGCCCGGCCTCTGCAGACCAACCTCTGCCCTCTCTGTGGGCAACCTCAGCCGCAGCCCCGGCTCCCTTTCTGCTTCAGGAAGCTGGGGGTGCCTGTCTTTCTGTGGGTATCACCTCCCACCCACAGCTTCCCAGCAGCCTGAGCCAAGGAAAGCCCCCTTCTTCTTTGTGGTCAGGGCAGCCATGAGAGAGAGCCATCCTCTGATTTGGCAGACCTGGTACTCCAGCTGTGGGGATGCTGGGATGGGTAGAGTGAACTATCCTCCGGGGGGGCTCAGGATCAGCTATGCTCGTCCTCTCTGGGCTGAGGGCAGGGCCTATCCCCTGAGGGCGGGGAATATCCCACCTCCTTCCCATTTAGCTCCTTGTGTGTATCAGAAAGTGTGCTAAACTGAGACAAAATGAAGGCAGTAGAGGGTGGTTCTGTCCTCTGAGGCCATAGGCCTATTGGGAAGGTAGTCAGGGATGCAAACATCATAGAGAGAATGTTCCCACAGGAACGGTTTTTGAGAAAACGCACAGACCACTTGTCTTTGTTTTTGAGATTTAATTTATCTTTAATTATGTATGTGGTTCTTGAGTGCAGGTGCCCGTGGGGGCCAGAGGCATTAGATCCTCCATAGATGGAGTTACAGGCCATGCAAACCACCTGGCATGGTTATTGGTAGCCAAACTTTGGCCTTCCATGAGAACAGTGTGTGTGCTCTTAACCTGGAAGCCATTGCTCCAGCTCTATGCCCTTGAGAGGACAGCTGAAAAAGAGGAAAATTAACTTAGCAAAAATAAATAAGTAACAAAAAAGACCCCAAAGAAACTAGGAACAGCGTTCAAGACAGTGGGACTATCATAGGCAAAGACGGCAGCATGGTAGGAGGGAGCCCCGAGGACAGCCAGTGTGGTTAGTGAATCTCCCCAACTCTGTACTTGGCAAATAGGCAGCCAGCCTCCATGCCTGCTGCATGGAAGTCCTGGGCCTGGAGTTCTGGCTCCCGCCTTTGCTCAAGCGCTCTGTGAGCTTGTGCACAGGGCTCTTCCTTCTGGAGCTCTTTGAGTAAGCACATACTCTGCTCACTCACCTCTGACCCTTAAACACCGGGGGCCTTGCCCTAGCTGTCCCCATCACACCTGCGTCATTCAGACCACAGTGAGGACGTCACCTCTCCAGACTCTAGCCTGACCACCCACATCGCCCAATTCTCACTCTCTGTGTTACATCATCTACTGCGTTGGCCTGGTCCGTGCAATCTCAGATGCTCTCATTGGTTTCTTTGCTTGTCTGCTGTCTGTCTGCCCCTTGCCCCAGAGCTCAGTGTCTCTAGGGACTCTTGTGATTATCAACCAAGTTGCAGAGGCAGGAGAGAGGCTCAGAAAGATGCCCCTGCCTTGGGGCCCAGTGGGCCTGAATTCTAACCATGCCGCCCACAGCGACTTGCTGGAGAGCCTGTGTAGGACTCTCTAGCATCCATGCTGCGGCCCTCATGTCCATTGCTGACTCCCCCACTAGTCCCGTCTTGGCCCCTATTTCAGGAAGTGGGAGAAATGGGGACTGATTGGGTCGTGTTCATCTGTTTCTTTTTTCTTTCTAGTAATGCTAGGGTAGAGCCTGGGACCTTGCTCATGCTGGGCAAGTGCCCCACCACTGAGAATGCCCCACGGCCCCATTTTATAGGAAAAAGAACACACAAATTTTCTACATGCCTAAGGCATGTTAGAAGCCAAGTTCAAAGTCTTGCCCACATGACTGTCCAAACATGAGCTTAACAAGGATGACACCAATGAACAAGCCAAAGTGGATGGCACAAAAAACCCATGAGGCCTTGCATAGAACTATAGGCAACAGAGGGACGCTGGAGGGGGAGAGATGGCCTTCCCCTGGGAAAAGCACACCAATTAATTGTCCAGGACCAAATGGTCGGCCCTGAAAATAGACAGGCAAATAACATTATACAGACTGATAGGTTATAGTTAGAAATATACTTATATACACAAATACATATATGTGTGCAATAACAGCTATAAAAAAGAAACCATGAATATGAAAGAGGGTGGGGGATGTGGGAGGGCTCAGAGGGAGGAAAGGGAAGGGAGAAATGTTGTAATTAAATTATAACCTCAAAAGGAAAAGAGAAAAAGCCAATCTCTTGACATTTGTTGGTAGTTCCCCTGCCTTGCCTACGGGCATGTCCCTCTCCCAAGGGAGGACCTGCAGGCTGCGGGGACCCGATCCCCTGGGTTTCCGATATAAACTCTAATGCAAGGCTCATCAGGAAGTGAGTTAACACCATCAAGTAATACGCTCTGCCCTGTGCAGCACACATATGAGGAAGGTGGGGCTCAGAGCCTTAATCTTCCTAGTGTCCTCCAGACAGAAGGGGCCTGGAAGGAGAAGGAGCCAGCCAGGCCTGCTCATCTCTGCTCTGCTGCCTCCCAGCCTGTCCTGTGTGCTGCGTCTTCCTGACCTGCCACAGAGATAGCAGGGTGTTGGCTGGCAAGGGTGTGGCTGTGATTCATTCCAGGAACGCTGACAGCACTTACTGTGGTCCAAGCAGCAGGCAGACCTGTGCCCTCTGTTCCTACACACATGAGGGTGGTGTGTACACATGACCACCCAGCCTAGAAACACACCCTAGTCCCACATATGTTATCATAAACATGCTTGCATTTCTAAGTGTCTGTTTCAATATTCAGGCTTCAAAAATGAGGCCAGAAAAACACACAGCCATATTAGCAAGCCCACTTAACAACACACATGCACACAGCCATCAGCACACAGCCCCAGTGCACAAGTCCATCAAGTACACCCATCATACACACTCATCATCTGTACCCACAAGTACACATAATCACCATCCCAGGAAGAAGTTACACCTTCAAGTTGAAACTACCTCTCTGGTGTTTCTCCTAACATATTTGAAAAGTGTCTTATTTATGACTTTCAAAAGATTTATTGTTATTATTTAAAATTATGTGCATGTGTAGGTCAGAGGCCAGAGGAGTGAGATTTCCCCCTGGAACTGGACTTACACCTGCTGTGCGTGCTGAGAATTGAACTTGGGTCCTCTGGATGAAAGTACCTGCTCTTAACTGTTAAGCCAGCTCTCCAGCTCCAATTTGTGATGTTCTTTATCCTGCTTCTTAGAAAACTTACTGGAACAACTTCCACATTGGAACACGGAATTTGGAATGCCTTAAATCTGTGTTCCATGGCCATGGTCACACATACTCAGCTCCAGAATAAGCCATCTCTCAACCTGTTTGAGGTAAGAGCTGTGTTTTTGTATTGACTGTTATGGCATCAAACATGGGGCTCTGAAAATAGTCTACTTTTTACCAGAGGAGTGGCCTGGCACAGTTGCCCCACTCGGATTGGAGGTTTGGAGTGGGGCACCACAACCTGACTACCCCTGCAGTCCAGTCGTGGCGGGAGGGGCCATCCAATGCCACGCCTTAAAATGCTGATCTTCATAGTTCTGAACACAGGAGCATCTCTGACAGCCTCTGAGAGGCAACATCCCCCATCTACAGATTGCAGTAGGCTCTTTCCCAGGTTCTCTCAGACCTCCCTTGGTTTGGTCAATGTTCATTTGTTTAGTCTTCGCTGGTATTTCAAGCATCCTGTTTGGTAGACCCCCTTTCTGTTTCCAGCATATCTGCTGTAAGGCATCTATTTTGTTTGTTGTTGTTGCTTGTTTTGGTTTTTTAAGACAGGGCTTTTCTGTGTAACCTGGCTGACCTTGAACTCAGAGATCTACCTGCCTCTGCCTCCCTAAAGGCTTGAGCCACCACTGCCTGGCTTTCCAAGTCTTGACACTGCTCTCTGCTTTCCTACCTGTCTGCGCTGTCTGAAAAGCCAGCAGCTTCAGCAGGGAGGAGTCCCCTGGCTTCCTCCCTCACAGTGTTCTGAACCAGAGGTAGACTTCTCTAACTTTTAAGATCAAAATAAGTACATTTAATCTGCACATGTTGCCTCTTTATAAGACGCTTAAAAAGGTAGCTGGGGAAACGGCTATATGGGACAAGTCTGTGTAGCCTAATGCAAGAGAAGAGGTTGGCCAGCATAACCAAATCTAGGTAAGGATACCAAGGTCCAGATGTATGCTTAATCCAAAACTTACATTTCTTTCATTTCTTTCCTTTTCCTTTTCTTTCATGTACAAATACAATCAGGGGGAATATGATTTACCTTCACTGTAAATTAAAAAAATATATGCATATATATGTGCGCGTGCACACACACACACACACATCTGGCTTAAAACTACATTGAGGAAAACATCTTCATCGGTAAAAGCATCTTCCTCTAGGCTGTGTGGCTCTTGAAGGAGGAAGCGATAATATCTTCAGTCTACATGACAAGTGCCATCTTTTGATCTTTTAAGCTACTATCTTATTTTGGGTTTCTATTGTTGTGATAAAACACAAAGACCAAAAGCGACTTGGGGAGGAAAGGGTTTTTTCAGCTTACACTCAGGTCACACTTCTTCACTGAAGAGAATCAGGCCAGGAACTCAAGGCAGGAGCTGATGCAGAGGCCAAGGAGGGTGCTGCTTACTGACTTGTTCCTCATGGCTTGCTCAGTTGGCTTTCTTATTGAACCCAGGACCCCTGCCCAAGGGTGACACCATCCACAATGGGCAGGGTCCTTCCCGCATCAATTATTTATCAAGAAAATGCTCTACAGGCTTGCCTACAGGCAATCTAATAGAGGTGTTTTCTCGATTGATGTTCTTTCTTCCCAGATACCCTAGTTTGTGTCCAGGTGACAAAAAACTAAGCAGCACAGCTACTAACCCTTTCTTACATCCGGTGCTGGGAATCAAACCCAGGTCCTCTGGAAGGGCAGCCAGCAGCCAGTGCTCTCAACCTGTGAGGCAGATCTCCAGCTCCTTCCTCACATCTTTCTGGTTGTTTGTTTTGTTTTTTGAGCCCTGGCTGTCCTGGAACTCACTCTGTAGACCAGGCTGGCCTCAAACTCACATAGATCTGCCTGCCTCTGCCTCCCAAGTGCTGGGATTAAAGGCGCGTGCCACCGCTGCCCGGCATCTCATTTTAAAGATACAGGGATATAAACTTTCTACTTTTAAAATGAGTGCCCCTAGATTCCATGTAATTGTGTCATGTGTGTCTATGCTAATTGTTTTCATGTATTGTTTGTGTGAAAAGCAATTTTTAAAACTCTGACTACTTCATTTTTTTAATTTTATTTTTATCGTGTGCCAAAATTGCCATTTTTATTTTTGGCATTCCTAGTTAAAATATACATGTATGGATTTACAACTGTACTTTGGTGATGTATTAACCCGATAATGCCAGGCCTGGTGGCACATGCCTTTAATCCCAGCAGAAGCAGAAGCAGGTGGATCTCAGTGAGGTCCGGGCTAGCCAGGGATATATAGAGAAACTCTATCTCGAAAACCTAAAAAGGGGCTGGAGAGGGGCTGGAGAGATGGCTCTGTGGTTAAGAGCACTGACTGTTCTTTCAAAGGACCCGGGTTCAATTCCCAGCACCCACATGGCAGCTCACAACTGTCTGAAGATCCAATTGCAGGGGATCTGACACCTTCACACCAATGCACATAAAATAAAGTTAAATAAACCATAAAAAAAGGGGGCCTGGAAAGATGGTTCAGTGCTTAAGAACACTGACTGCTCTTCCACAGGACCCAGGGTTGATTCCCAGCACCCATATGGCAACTCCAAACGTTGGTAACCTCAGTTTCAATGGATCTGACATCCTCTTCAGGCCTCCTCAGGTACCAGGCACACAGGGATGGTACAGACATACTTGCAGGCAAAACACTCCTTCACACAAAATAAACATGATACACATAATAACAATAATTTAAAGGTCTAATAAACACACGCTACCTTATAAACTTGAGTGCTCTGAACATCTTAAAATCTATTAAAATGATGTCTTTGAGTCTACTGAGGGTTTTATAAAATATTTTAATGCTAATTATTTACATAAAGTAACATTCATTAGAGTTATAAGATAAAGATTTTATTTATCTATAAAATTTAGCATTTTATATGTGTGTGTATCTATATGTGTTTATATCTATATGTATTTATATGTGTTTATATCTATATAGAGAGATAAAGATTGTATTTCAAAACAGGTCCTGAGTAACTTCACTAATTTAATTTAAAACTTCATTTCATTTGTATAATAGTCATAGGCTCATAAAAATCATATCGAAATATTCTTTTTTTTTTTCGAGACAGGGTTTCTCTGTGACTTTGGAGCCTGTCCTGGAACTAGCTTTTGTAGACCAGGCTGGTCTCGAACTCACAGAGATCCGCCTGCCTCTGCCTCCCGAGTGCTGGGATTAAAGGCATGCATGCGCCACCACCGCCTGGCAAAATATTCTTTTTTTTTTTTTAAAGAAATCTGATTTTTATTATTTGTTTTTATTTTATGTGCATTGGTGGTTTTGCCTGCATGTATATCCGTAAGAGGGTGTCAGATCCTCTGGAATTGGAGTTACAGACAGTTGTGAGCTGCCATGTGGGTGCTGGGAATTGAACCTGGGTCCTCTGGAAGAGCAGCCAGTGCTTTTAACTTCTGATCCATCTCTCCAGCCCCCAAATACTCTTAATATAAAACTGTCTCCAGGGGAGGGAGGAGGGGTGGGGGGTAGTGGGAGGGGACCGGGAGAAGGGGAAGAAAGGAAAAAATTTTTTTTTTATCTTTAATTATGTTCTTGAATGGAAAAAAAAAACAAAACAATGTATGGAAAAAAAAATAAAAATAAAAAAAAAAAGAATTATAAAAAAAAAAAAATAAAAAAATAAAACTGTCTCCAATTGCAAACAAGACAGCCATAGGGTACACATGACTGTCAGTATGGGGGAGTACATCTAGCTTTTTTTTTTAAATGTGTAAATTTGTGGGGCTGGAGAGATAGCTCAGCAATTAAAAGCACAGGCTGCTCTTCCAGAGGTCTTGGGTTCAATTCCCAGCACCCACATGGTGACTCACAACTGTTATAACTGTAGTCTTGTGGGATCTCATGCCCTCTCCTAGCATGCAAATAAAACACACATATACATACATCTTTTTTAGAAAATGTAAATTTTGGGGCTGGAGAGATGGCTCAGCAGTTAAGAGCACTGGCTGCTCTTCCAGTGGTCCTGAGTTCTATTTCCCAGCACCCACATGGTGGCTCACAGCCATCTGTAATAGGACCTGATGTCCTCTTCCGGCATAAAGTGTACATGCAGAGCACTCTGCATGTATAAATAAATAACTTTTTAAAAAAAATGATGTAAATTTAGGCTGGTTAAAATTTGTGTGCCCAGAGCTGGGGAGATAGCTCAGCAGTTAAGAACACTTACTGCAAGCCGGGCAGTGGTGGCACATGCCTTTAATCCCAGCACTTGGAAGGCAGAGGCAGGCAGATCTCTGTGAGTTCGAGGCCAGCCTGGTCTACAAGAGCTAGTTCCAGGACAGGCTCTAAAACTACAGTGAAACCCTGTCTCGAAAAACAAAACAAAACAAAACAAACAAACAAAAAAGAACACTTACTGCTCTTGCAGAGGACTTGAGTTTGAGTCCCAGCACCCACATGCCCACGACTATCTGTAACTTCAGTCCCAAGAGATCTGATGCCCTCTCCTGGCCTCCACCAGCACTGCACTCATGTGCACAGACTCACAGATAAAATCTTTAAAGGGATGGTGGTTTGTAACCCCCAAGTTGGGGAGGGAGAGGCACATGGCCTAGCAAACAGGGAACTCCAGCTTCAGTGACAGGATTCTGTGGCAATTTCCTCAAAACTGAAACACTGTCCAGGAGACAGGAGGCTCAAGAGCCTCAGGAAGTAAACCAAAGTTCCTAGGTCTGGGAGAACAAAAACTTGCAAGAGTCTGAAGGATCCCTCCCCAGAAAATAAGGAGGAGGAGGCGGTGCTGCTGGAGAAGGGCGCTGAGCTGATGCCTCAGAGAGGCGACAGTGGGTTGTCAGTGGACTGCACAGTGCTCAGAGACCCTGCTGCTTGTCACCTGTGCTGGGTGGGCTTTTCAGTCAAGATCTGCTTCTGAGTCATTCCTCCCCTGAGTAACCCCTCACCATGCTCCTGTGTGTGACACCGATAAAACCACTGCTTCACCAACTCGGCCTTGAACTGTAGTCGGTTATGGGCTCCCGTTCTGGGACGAGGAGATGTGTGCATATTGTATCTCCCCAGGAAAAGCCTAAGACACACACACGTACATGCAGCTAAGGAAAAGGAGATGCTCCATGTGTGTGGCACAGCTGTGGCCATGGGATTTCCCTTTCTGAGTGATGCTCAGACCTCTCATCTAGAGCGCAGACATCTTTGGCCTTGACACCTAAAGACCTCCCCCCAGGCAGGTCCCCAAACCTTCTCCCATAAGAAAAGACTGACACAAACTTTAGAAACTCGGCAAGTTTTAAATATGTTAGCAAAATATTAACATTAAATATACATTATAAATAAGCCTTATAAATATAAAAGTGATTAAAAACTGATAAAAAATCAATAAATTAGTCATGTCTCTCCAAGTAATTAATTACTCATCAGCTTTTGAGTCCCCTTCTGGGAGGATCGGTTCAGCGTGTGAAAATTCCACAACACACCACCAGAGGGAGCAACAAGCAGCGAGGACCCAAGATGGGGCTTGCAGGCGCTTGGAGAGCTCCCATAAACCCACCCTATGACCGTTTGCGCCCTATAGTCCCATGTACAGAGACTTTGATGTCCACCCTATGTCACAGAGTCCAGCAGCTGACAGGCGGTGAGAGTCTTAAATAAGGACCCAAACACACACACACACACACACACACACACACACACACACACACACACCCCACAGCTTTACACTGAGAAAGCTGATGCTCAGATATATAAAGTGTCCTGTCCACAGTCATACAGAGACTCAGGGAACAAGCCAGGGCTCTGAGTTCTCTTCCCTGAACTTCTCGATCCGTGTTCCTTTTAGGATACCCTGCCCCTGTTGCAACGGGCAAACGTGCGGTCTCCCAGACGTCCAGATATCTGGTCTGGGTGGGATGAGACACAGGAGAGAGCCCTGGACCTGACCTCCCCTTTGGAACTCAGCCACAGGGAAAGGAGGAAGTCTGGAGGCAACAGCTTCAAGTCATGAGAGGAAAGGACCAACAGCCTGGGGGTTTCAGCCCAGCTGTGAGTCAGCGTGTGTCATCAGACCCCTGAATCAATGGAAAGCCGGCCCCACGTGGCCTGACCCAGCCGCCCCACTCGGATTGGAGGCTTGGAGTGGGGCACCACAACCTAACTACCCTTGCAGTCCAGTCGTGGTGGGAGGGGCTACCCGACGCCACGCTTTAAAGTGCTGTTCTTCATAGCTCTGAATGCAGGAGCATCTCTGAAAGCCTCTGAGAGGCTACATCCTGCATCCACAGACTATGCTGTGTCCGTCAGTGTATCCTCCGGCTACCGGGGCACCTGGACCCTGGATTTGGAGCTCTGGCTGCTCCTGGAGGGTCTGATTCTGCGGGCTCCTTTGCGCCAGCCCCGGTGCAGGCTGTGTCGCGGACTGTGTCTCCGTCTGCGACTAGAGCCGTCTCCCCACTCCCTGAAGACCCTCCCTACTGAGCCCATGAAGCTGTGGTAGCCCCACAGGAAGCGGCAGCTGCCTAGCTTGGCCTGGAAAGTGCTTGGTGTCGGGGTAGTGGACGGCAAGGCCCCAGAGCCTGCCTGTGTGGGTTCAGGTATCTCCAGGTGGTGGTGGAGCAGCTGGGCCAAGCAGTAGACATTGTTCCTGATGCCTTGGATGTTCCCCCTGGCCCTCTCCAGCTCTGGAAAATTCTTAATGTTCAGAAATTGCTGCCTTAAAGCACCCAGTTGGTGCCAGACTCTGCCCAGTGTGGCATGGACAGTGTTCAGGAAACGAGGCTTGCTCAGTGCCCGTAGGGTGTCCTCACTTGGGAAAGTCACAGGGTGCTCAGCGCAGGCAGCTCTCAGAGTAGTTGTGTTCAGGCCTTGGAGGAGGAGCTGAAGAAGGAAAAGAGTGAGGGATGCATGCTGGAACCCCGCAAATACACACAGATGAACCTGCCTTTGCTGCCTTTGAAACCCTAGATCTTGTGTGATCTTGCCAGCAAAGAGATGCAAAAGCCGAGGTAGAAGAGATAAGTCTGAGCAGCAGAGACGGGATGGGAGGGCTCCAGGGGCCTGGGGATCACTGTGCGGCAGTAGGTGGGGTTAGGGTCCCTAGGCGCAGTGGGGGCTGCAGAGATGAGATGGGAATGCTGCCGGGGCCTGGGGGTCACCGTGCATCAGTGGATGGAATGAAGGTCCCTAGGTGCGGTAGGGGCTGCAGAGACAGGACAGGAATGCTGCCAGGGACTGGGGGTCACCATGCGGCAGTGGGTGGGGTGAGGGTCCCTAGGTGCGGTGGGGGCTGCAGAGACAGATGGGAATGCTGCCAGGGCCTGGGGGGGGTCACTGTGTGGCAGTGGATGGGGTGAGGGTCCCTAGGTGCCGTGGAGGCTGCAGAAACACTGGACTCGTTCACTCACTGCCACATCTGGGAACCTAGAACATGTGCCAAGCCATCAGGTGACAGCAGGTGGTCACCGAGGAACAGAGCTGGGAGCCAGGCCGCTCCACTGTCCCTAGCAGAACACAGTTCCCCCACCTGTCCCTAACTGGACCTCTGTGTGTTCACTCTTACTAGTCCCTAAGAGTCTCGGGGGCTCAGGTGCCCTAAGGGCTGGCTGAAGCTTACATAGGGCTCCATGAGTGAGTCCGTGTTCCCCGTGATGTTCGCCTGATTCTGCAGCTGGCTGAGGAGCTGTGCAGAAGAACTGGAGCAGCCGCGTGTGGCCCGTGCCATGCTCAGGAACAGGAGACTGAGGGCCAGACCTGAGGCAGACAAGAAGGGTATGCTTACCTGCTGGTGCCATGGACAACCCTCATGCCTGGTTGGGCAGCTCAGAGCAAGAGCTGGGCATGGAGCAGGCACTGATCTGCTCAGGAACCCTCACTGAGGCCACCACCTTCCCAGTGAGTCACCACACAGACCAAACAGGGTGAGGAGGCGGCTGCAATCACCAAGCATGGAAGCTGGGCGTTTGCACACAGCATCCCTGTTGGCCTTGGGTCCACTAGGAGACCGCTGGCCTCACGCAAGGTTTAGTCTCAACCTAAGGCTGACTGGTCAAGTCCCTGACTCCCGTACAGACCTTAATGTTCCATGTAGGCAGAATGAAGTAGTGGACCTGGGTGCAAATCCCCCTCCCCCTAGTGCAGCAGCTCACCGAAGTTCTGTTCACAGAGCCAGGGAAGGCACTCTCCACCTACAAGGACACCCGGTCTACTGAAAGGTGAACTAGGTGCAAGAGAAAGTCCTGCCCAGGTCACGCATGCCCATAACTCTCCTCGACCTTCCTGCCCTTCCGTCAAGAAAGCCCCACGCATACACACACCAGGGATACTGGGAGTCTCCGAGAAGGTCTTGGGGGTGAGGGTAGACTAGCATAGTTCCAGCTCGCTGGCCCCCACCCTCAGGCACCGGCAGCCACGTGGTCGGAAGGGGCCTGTGGTGCAATGGCCCGGAAGGCTGTGACACCATCCTTCCCTTCCTACAAACCGACCAGCCCCTTGGGGAGGGCCAGCTGCTGCGGAGGGTCAGGAGCCCAGCCCAGGCGTGCCAACCACAAGTCCCCTCCCCAACTTCCCCAGGTGTCTGTAGCTACACTGCCAGGGAGGGCCCACGGTGAGCATGTAACCCAGTGCACGTGGGCCAGAGCCTGTAGGGGTGTGCCCGCAGGCCTGTGTGAAGCACTGGGGTACTCTCCTTGTTCATGGTCTGCAGGTAAGCCTTCCTGTATCCGTGTGCGGGAAGACCCTCACCCACACTGATGGCTTTTTTGCTTGTCTCCGTGGGAGTGTGGCTGTGCGTGCAGCTTGATGATCTGAGGCCCTCTACCTCAGAGTTTCCATCTACCCTAGACCCTGGGAATTGAATCAGGGCAAGAAGGAGGCCCCATCCCAGGACTTGCCCCACTTCCTCACAGGTCTCCTGCAACTTCCTTTTCTGCGCCTCTCCCATCTGCCTCCGTCTTCTCCAGCTTCTTTCTGCTCTATCCTCTTTCCTCATGCCCTGGTCCCCAACACAGTCTATCTCATCTCCCTCGGGAAGCCTTCCAGGAATACCACATCTGCACCTTTGGGGATGCTGGGGTCTCAGTAGACCCCTGGCCTCCTAGTTCTCCCTCTCATCAGCATCCTTCACCTGATGCTAGATCTGCAGCTCCCAAAGAGCAGAAGGTACCCACAGCCGCCGGTTGGCACAGCTGTGCCCTGGGTTGGCAGAAAGGAAGGAAGTACTTACTGAGCAATGTTCTCTGTGGAAGCTGTGTCCGCATGCTGGGTGCTGGTGATTCGGCCCGTGCCGCTCTGGGTTGACACAGCTCGGCTGGGTGTCCTGCGGGCTGGCAGCCACTTTATGCCCGACAGGGCGATTGGCCAACACCTCGTGAGGTGGGTGGGGAGGGGGAGGGGGGAGGGCAGGCCTTCTGGGAACATGACCCCAAAAACCAAAGTCTCCACAGGCGGCCAATGGGCGCTGGGCGCCATGACAAGCCCGCTCCTCCTCCCGTTTTCTTCGAATTCGTTCTTCGAGGTCAGCCCCACGCCCAAGGATGATGTAAACCGCAGCCTCAGCCTTCTTGGGGTGAGCGGGCAGCACGGGGGTCCGTGCCATCTTCAGGGAGTCAGTTCAGGGGTCAGAGCAGGAGCTGCAAAGCTAGGCCTCTGGAAGCCCAGGCCACCCTTGACCCAGGAACCACCAACCTCACAGGACACCGAGGTTTAGGGCTAAAGGGGAGCTAGACATCTTCCTCGTTGAGTGCCCTTCCCACCCTCTCGCTTGGGCTGTCGGGACATCTGTGAGCGGAAACCACCAGGCTCTGGGCACAGAGCCAGACTCGGGCCCCAAGATTGTGGCTCTAATCCTAGACAAGCATCCTCTAGCCCAACTCCTCATTTCCATTTCCCCCAGTAGCTATCCCCTAATCCTTCCCAATCCCAGGTCCTCTCTTTGTAGGCAGGATCATCTAAGGAGACTTGGGCACTCAGAACAAGAGAGAGTAGAGACTAGATCTCAAACCTTCTGACATGCTGCATGGCGTGAGGCAAGTCACTTAACCACTCTGAGCCTCACCTGTGAAATGAAGAGGAGAAAAGCATTTCTTGGTTCACCTTACAAGGCCACTGCCAACATGGACATAAAAGGAAAAGACAAAACTCGAATTCCAAGTACTAGTTTTCGGGGGACGGGATACAGGGGGGCGGAGGAGATGGGGAAGCCGTGAGCTCAGAAGGGAAGCTGGAGGGGGGGGCTGCTGCGGTGGCAGTTGGAGACCAGGTTTCACTTTCTCTGAAAGATAGTGATCCATCATGGGTGGGTCTTCTGCTTCTCAGCACTGGCTGAACGTGACCATTTATGGCCCTGGAGACAGTGTCTCCCAGTTGGTGAGCTGCTTTACTGTGGTAAACTGAGACCCAGGGTGACCCAGGTCCACAGGCCATGCTTGGAAGCCCCAGCATGTCTATCAAGCTAGAATGAGCATCCTCAGGCTGTAACCTCAGGGACCAGAGGTAGCCTGAGGAGGCTGGGTGCAGGCCCTGGAACTCTGAAGGGCCTGAGCTGCTTCAGCTGCGGGGACCCTGCAGAAAGAGCCCAGCCCCAGCTATAACCCCTGCCGCTGGTCCTCATGTATCCTTTGAACAACCATCTTCACCCCCACTCCTCATCCAGAGGCAGCTGTGTCTCCACCCACCCACTCCCTGTGCCCAGCAGGGTGCTCCCCTTAACAGCACCCCGCCAGGCTGGCTCAGTCTAGATCCCTTCTCCTGAGGTCTTCATTTCCTCCTGCTGAGTTTCTCACCTCTGCCCACCCCAGGGTGCTGTTCCCTAAGGGCCCTGGCCAGGGCTCCTTCTGCATTTCACATCCCTGATGTCATCCTGGAACAGCTCCTTTGCCCCCTACACCCAGACCCTGTGGTGCCTCATCTCACTGTGGCAGGGAAACAGAGGGAAGCTCTGAACAGCCAGGTCTGGCTGGAAAACGCCACAGGGCCACTGTATTGGCAAAAGGCCCTCCTTCACCTCAGTGTTCCTTTCTCCCAAGGTGGACCCTACACTAGCTCCTCCATTGAAAGCAAAGGGAGAGAGAGTGCAGTTGCCCCTCTGGAGGCCACCCTGCAGAGTTGAGAGGGTACCCAAACCTGGCCTGATGGAACACATTTGTAATCACAGCTTCTCAGGAGGCTGAGGCAGGAGTGTGAACCAGAGGCCAGTCTGGGATAGATAGGGAGACCCAATCTCAAAATAAAATCAGCAGCTGGGCATATGGTCCCAGCATTCGGGAGTCAATCGCTCACTTATTGCAAGTTCCAGGCCAGCCAGGGAGACTCTGCATATCACCACAAACAAATTCAATTAAATCAAGTAAAAGGGGCTGCCAGTGTCCACCAAGGCCAGATGCTGGCCTGGACACTTGATGTCCATAGTATCCTATTACTAAAGAAAAGAAAAGGAAGGAAGCCTGGCGGTGGTGATGCACACCTTTAATCCCAGCACTCGGGAGTCAGAGGCAGGCAAATCTCTGTGAGTTCAAGGCCAGCCTGGTCTACAAGAGCTAGTTCCAGGACAGCCACCAAAGAAACCCTGTCTCAAATAAACCAAAAATAAATAAATGTTGGAGGAGGCCACTTGTTGGTTTGGTTCCTGGCCGCCCAGCTAGGTTAGAACCAAAATAATCACACAGAAACTGTATTAATTAAAACACTGCTTGGCCCATTAGTTCTAGCTTCTTATTGGCTAATTCTTATATCTTATTTTAACTCATTTCTTTTAATCTGCATATCACCACAAGGCCGTGGCCTACCAGCAAATTTTCAGCATGTCTATCTCTGTGGCGGCTCCATGGCGTGTGTGTGTGTGTGTGTGTGTGTGTGTGTATGTGTGTGTGTGTTTCCGCCTTCCTTCTCACAGCATTCAGTCCAGTTTTCCCCGCCTACCTAAGTTCTGACCTATCAAAAGGCCAAGGCAGTTTCTTTATTCATTAACCAATAAAGGCAACACAGAGACAGAAGAACCTCCCACACCAAATAAATAAATAAACAAACAAACAAACAAACAAACAAACAAATAAATAAATAAATAGAAAAGGGAGGGAAGAAGTGCATGTCCCCCCATGCTCTTAGCCCAGGAACCAATCTGAGTGTTCTGTGCACAGAACTGTCACCCAGGGCAAGGTCTGCGTGTATGTATTCTTTCCTGGAACTGTCATCATCGGGTACAACTGACCCTCGGTACACACAAGTGACTGATTTTAGGGTCTCCTTCCCAAAGGTACCAAAGTCTATGGAAGACTCAGATCCTTTTAAAAATGGCGTAGTGTATGCACGGAACCTCCACACGGCCTCCTGTAGACAGAAACCTTCCCTAGTTGATATATAGTCCCCAGCAGAAGGCAAATGCTTCGTGCACACAATGGTGTCACTAGGGAATCACAGCAAAGAATGTCTGTGCACATTCCTTACCAAGGGGGCCATCTCAGCCCAGTCTCATTTTCTGTGCACACCTCATTGAAGCCTACGGACAGACAAGTGGGGGCACTGTCCCACAGGCTGAGCAGCCTCAATGAAAAGATACTCCCTACATTGTAGAGCTAGACATTTGAGTTAAGCCGTCATTGGAGCTGGTTCTTTCTCAGGGACAGCTCCTTAGCTGTTTATTTATTTAGGACAGTTCTCAGCTGTGTAGCCCAGGCTGGCCTCTGACTCACCCTGTAGTCCAGATTAGCCTCAGATTTTCATTCCTCTTGCTTTGGCTTCTCTAGTGTTGGGATTGTTGGAATATGCCACACCACGTGGCTGCTCCATGGTTTGTTGGTGGCCATGTTTCTGCTTTTGCATTTTCTGTATCCTGACCTCTTTGTACATGGTACATGCATGCCTGTGTACATACAAGGATAGCTGCACGTACAACTTGTGTCTGTGCTTGTGGAGGCCAGAGCTCACAGCTAAGCATAGTTAAGTGTCTTCCTCTGTTACTCTCCACACTTGTGTATAAGGTGTGTGTGTGTTTGTATGTGTCTATGTGTGTGCATGTATGTGTGTGCATGTATATGCTGTGTGTGATAGTGGTGTGTGGACGCGTGGGAGTGTGTGTGTGCACATGGAAGCCATAGGAGGACACTGTGCATCCTGTCTTACCCCCTTGAGGTGGAACCTTGCATCCGACTCTGGAGCTAGGCTAGCAGTTGAAAACTCCAGGCATTTCCATTTCTATCCCTTACACAGTGCTGGGGTTGCAGGCCTGCATGACCACATCTGGCTTTTCACAAAGATTCCAGGGATTTGAACTTAGGTCCCTCATGCTTGCAAAGCAAGCCCTTTACTAATGGAGCTGTCTCCCAGCCCCTAATTTCTTTCCTAATCCAGTCATACTGACTCAAAGCCCCCCAATGAGCCTTTTTGATTTACCTCTTGAAGGACCCCATTTCCAAATACAGTCACATCTGAGATACTGTGAGTTAGGATTTACGTTGTGACTCCAGGAACAGGCTCCAGTCCATAACAGATTACAAGAGGAGTCAGGATTGGAGGATGGGGACACCAGTGGAGGGCCCTTGGTGCTACACAGGAGCAGTGGGAGTGGCCCAGAGGCCCAGAGGCGGGGACTCACTACCAGCCAGGCAAAGCGTGAGGGAAGATGCGTCAGCGATTCTGGTGAGGTCAGCTCCTAGTGACGTCGCTATCGCCAGCAGGAAAGGCTTGCAACAGACAGTATAAATAGGATCCTCAACCACAGGGCCCGGGCTGTCCCCTCTTCCTGGGCCACGTCAGTTAGGTCCTCGTGATGCAGAGAGGAAGAGAGGGTGGGTTTGTTTCCTCAGAACTGCTATCTCGCAGCCTTTCTGACCCACCTTCTGGCTGCGAGGGCTCTGCCCCTTTAAATGCGCGGCCAGGACCTGACAAGGCCTGAGGTGGGGTGCAGGAGGCTGCTCCATTGGGCAGAGTGGGTGGACCCCCACTTGCTGGGTCAGAGGTAGACACAGATTCGAGTTGCAGTCCCTACTGCTCATGAGCCCGTTCTCAACTGAGTCACGCCCTCTCAGGGCCTGGGTTTCTCTTCCCTGTAAACCTCAGTGGCACAATTCAACAAGATGCACGAACAATCCAATTAAAAATGGGCAAAAGGTGTGGTAGCACAGGCCTGTGATCCAAGCACTTAGAAAGGTAGAAGCAGGAGGATCAGGAGTTCAAGGTCAGCCTCAGCTACCCTGAGAGCTCAAGGTCGACCTCAGCACATTGAGACCAAGGTCAGCCTCAGCTACACGATGAGATCAAGGCAGTCTGTGCTTCAGGAGATCCTGGGGATGGATGCGGTGGGGTAATGAAACTGGGCAGAGTGTGCTGGAGATGGTACAGTCAATGAAGCCCTGGCCTGAATTCCATCCCCAGAACCCACAGAAAAATGCCAGGCATGGTGGTCTATTCCTGTGATCCTGGCAGCAGGGCAACAGAAATGGCATCCCAGAGTTTTACTAGCCAGCCGGACTGGTGAGCTCCAGGCTAAGAACAGACCCTGTCTCAAAGGAGGTTGCTGGCATTCCTAAGGATGACACCCAAGCTTGTCTCTAGCTTCTGTGACGCGTGTGCATGCGCGCACACACACACCCTTAACAAAGGATTCAATCAGACATTTCCTACTGAAAAATAAAACATACAGGAATGTCCTAGAAGTGTCTGAATGGTTGCTCAAAATCAGGAGATATAGAGAGGTACAGAGCCACCACTGTACCACACGGTTATGGGCTGAATCGGAGGCAGACAGTAGCAAGCATTGGTGACAATACAGGGACACTAGAACCCTTATACAATGCTGGCAGGAAGGCAAGACATTGCCTGGAAAACATACAAACACAAAGAATTAGCCCAGCAAGGCTGCTCCTGATGTGAGATTCCCCTCTGTATGCTGTGAATACCATTGGTGAATAAAGTAACTGCTTTGGCCTTTTGCTAGGGTAGAGCAGAGCTAGGTGGGGAAACTAGGGTAGAACAGAGCTAGGTGGGGAAAACTAAACTGAATGCTGGGAGAAAGAAGGAGGAGTTGGAGAGAAGCCATGTAGCCCCACCAGACACAGATGCCAGAACTTTACCCGGTAAGCCACAGCCTCGTGGCAATACACAGATTAATAGAGATGGGCTAAATTAAGATGTAAGAGTTAGCCAATAAGAAGCTAGAGCTAATGGGCCAAGCAGTGATTTGATTAATATAGTTTCTGTATGGTTATTTGGGGGCTGAGCTGCCGAGAACTAACTAGCAGCCTTGTTACTACACACTCCTCCTAAACTCACACCCCAAAACACATCCAAACTGTACCCTAGGCTAGTCCTCACTCTCTACCCTAGGCTAGTCCTCACTCTCTACCCTAGGCTAGTCTACAATTCACTATATAGTCAAGATTGGCCCCAAGCTCACGGCAATCTTTCTGCCTCAGCCTTCCAAGCACTGAGATTACAGGTGTGCACCACCACCTCAGGCCAAAAACACTTGTTCTAATAAGAAGCAAAACCAGAAAATACACAAACCTGCAGGAATCAGAGGAGAGGTAATTTGCATTCCCCCCGAAAGCATAAGCCCAATGGCCAGAGGAAATGGATAAACAAAGTACAGATAAACAACACAATGGAATATCAAGTCACAAAGACAGGTGAAGTACTGACAACGTGCCACACCATGGATAAGCCTTGAGAAGCTTCTGTCCAAGGAAGGAAGCCAATAGGAAAGGCCATTGACACTGTGTGATGAAGATGATGCTCACACACGAGGTCAGGGAGGGCAGCAGAAGTGTGGGAACTCAGGGATGTGGAATGCCTGCCAGCAGAACCTGGGGAGGAATGGCCGGACTATTCTAGAACTGGATAAGACCTGCCTAAGCCCAAACTGCAGTGGCAATGCAGGCCACCTCTTAATCTAGTTAGTGTCACTCAAGGGCTGAGCCTGGCCCTCAGTGGGAATTTGGTAAACATGTACTTGGCAGTTCGTGGGGCAGACGAAGGCACACATTGGTTTATGTCACTGGGTGGCTTTGGGGCGGTTGAGAAAGGCGTGGTTACGTAAGCCCCAGTGAGCGGGACAAGCAGGTCAGAGAGGTCATGGGGCCCTGGGGATCCCTTGTTCTCCAGTTACCACAGAGTCTTCCTGGGCCCTGCTGCCGACAGGTATGCTCTCTGCCTCCCCAAATGAGTAACCGACCCCCAGGGGTCTGAAGCCTTATTCAGAAGAGGGGAAGGAAAGAAGAGTTCCTTCAGCTCTGCGCCTCTCTCTGACACACCAGCCACCATCACCACAGCTCCTGTGACCAGACCTGCCTCAGGGAAACCCAGACTGAGGGGAACCTGGGGACAGTGACGACAGGAGTACCGACAAGCTGGCAACCGAGCAGAGGTTGCCCAGCAGTCTACTGGCTGGTTACCCCAGGATGACCTCACCACCCACTATGAGGCCAGTTCAAACCTGCAGGGTAAGAGAAGCACAATGACCGCAGAAGGTCCAGGGCCCCCACAGAGCTGTGTCCTTCCAAGGGAACCACCATGTCCAACAGTGACAAGGTAGGAATTCAGCTGTACACCCGCATTGCTGTACATAGAATACACGGCCCACTTTTTGAGACGTGGACCTCGTGGATCCCAGGCTGGCCTTGAGTCATTATGTAGCTGACCCTGAACATCTGGCCCCACCTCCCCCACTAGCTCCTGCCACTACAAAGACCTACAGGTGTGGGGCTTGAACCCAGGGCTTTGTGCACGGTAGGCAAGGAGTCTACTAACTGATCTCTCCGGCCTTTGGAACACCTATTTTGAAATTCAGATCCTTGCCTAAAATATTTGGGTTCCCTGGCTCCCCAAAACTAGGTAGGTTTCTAGATTTTTTTTCATGTGCCAGGCTTGGCATTACACACTTTTGCAGGGCACACCACAAGATTCTCATAACCGCTTTAGGAGCCAGCTCCATTTTGCAGATGGAGAAACTGAGGCATAACAGGCAGGATCCCGGAAGGGGAGAAAATGCAGGCTGGAGCTCAGATAGCCTTCCTAGGCCAAGAGACCAGCATGTTCAATGGATTGCCCAGAGCTGATGCTGCCAAGTGACAAAAATGACAGTCTCTCCGCAGGGGCAGAGGTAAGTGGCACAGGACCAGGTAGGTGTGACTGAGAGTCCAAGAGGGAGGGAGGAAAACAAGGAAGAAAAGTGTGTCCCGTGCTCAGGGTGCAGACAGGGCCCAGGATACAGGAGGGGCTGAAGAGACCTCAGTGGGCATCTGCATGGACATCCAGATGTGGCCATCTGGAGAAGCTGCAGCACAGAGGAGTCATGGCTGCCAACCTGCAGGACCCAGACATGCTTGGCTGGCACATATGCACCCATGCATCCATGACCGGGATTCTGCAGAGGCAGCACCCTGGGCCGTGGCTGGAGCAGCTGATCAGGCAGTCCAGCTGCTTAGGTCCCTTTCCAAAGGAATCAAGTCTCTGTCACCCTTGTCACACCGGAGCACGTGATCTTGTTTCTGGGCAGCTTTGAAAACATGCTGACTCTTTTATAGCATGTTCCAAAATTTGCTTTTTAGACTGCTCTAGATTGCAACACTTTTCCAGGAAAGCCAGCTGAAAGAAAAGAGTGCCACACGTCCCCTCCTTTAGACAATTCACTTGGGCACCCATTCCACAAAAGTGGCACCTGCTGGTCTCACAAAGGGAGGTGCCGTGGAAGGATGACTCGTTTATGTGTGTATGTTTGTGTGTGCATGTGTGGTGTGCATGGGTGTGCAGGCTAGAGGTCAATGCTCAGTGTCTTTCTCAATCACTCTCCACCTTATTTATTTATTATTTATTTATTTTGAGGCAGGATCTCTCACTGAACCTGGGTCTTGCCGGCCTGACTGGACTGGTTGGCTATCCAGCAAGCTCTAGGGATCTACCCGTCTCTGTCCTATCCCGCCCTCCCAGTACTGGGGTTATACCTGCACCATAGGCCCTGGATTTTGTGAGGATATTGGGCATCTTAACACAGATCCTCACACATGCAAGGCAGGCACATTACTGATTCTTAGGAGTTGAGCACCAGAGACAAACAATCAAGAAAGAGAAGTTATGGATGGGTGTGGTGATGCACGCCTTTATTCCCAGCATTCAGGAGGCAGAGGCAGAGGCAGAGGCAGATGGATCTTTAAATTTCAGGTCAGTCTGGTTTACATAGCAAGTTCCAGGACGGCGATAGGAAGATGTGGGAGAAGGACTCCTGTGCCCACAAAAGTGCACTGGGTAAACGACTTGGGAGATGCAGTGAAATCACCGTCTTCCATGTGTGTTCTTGGGGAGACCCCAGGGAAAGTCCACAGGATTACATGATATAAGAAAGAAATTTACCCTGCACCCAAGGAAAGAATTCATCACGCTGTTTGCAAGCACCTCCTGGTTGGCCATGCAATGGAGGGGAGGGTGTTAAGGGGTTGCTGATCCCATGTTCTAGAATGAACTTAAAATCAGGATGGAGGAACCATAGCAGTTTACTCAGACTCTGAGTCTAATAGACTCAAGTGGACAACCCCCAAATTTCTTCAAAAGATAATGAACAAACAAAATAGTAGGTATTGCATGCAATGAGGTATTAGTACCCATGAAGAGGACATACTGACACATGCCACAGTGTGGATGACACTCAAGAACATTGAGCTAAGTGGAAGCAATGACACACAAGTCACACACTGTATGGGTGTGTGATTCCACGAATAGGAACCAGGGAGGAAAATGCAGAGAGAATGTGGACCGGTGGTGAGCAGCAGAAGGAGCAATGGGCGTGGCTGCTCACGTGTGCATAGCCTCCTCTTGGATGGTGAAAAGGTTTGGAACTATATGTGCCAAATACCACGGAATCACTCGATTGAAAACAGCTGTCAGCACACTTGTAATCCTAGCACTGGGGAGGCTGAGGCAGGAGGATCGTGAGTTCTCGGCCAGCCTGGCATGCAAACAAGACCCTGTCTCAAGAGAGAAAGGGAAAAAAAGTAAAATTTTGTGAATTTTATGCCAATTTAAAAATTGGGGAAGAAGCTGGAGAGATGGCTCAGCAGTTAAGAGCACTTGTTGCTCATGCAGAGGACCCGAATTCAGTTCCTAGCATCCAGGGTTCTCTCACAACTGTCTGTAACTCCAGTTCCTGAGGATCCGACACCCTCTTCTGACATCTGCAGACATTGCACATACGTGATGCATAAACACGCAGGCAAAACACTCATACACATAAAAACGAGGAACTTTTTTTTTAGTTGGGGAACTGGGGAGATGGCCGTGGGTAAAGTGCTTGGTGCACCAGCACGAGAACCTGAGTTCAGGTGCCCAGCACCACGTAAAAGCTGGGCATGGTGGTGGGCATCTGAAACCCTAGCACTGGGGGTCAGGGATAGGTGTGTCCCATGGGCTCACTGGCCAGTCAGTCTAGCAAGAACATGAAGCTCTAGGTTCATTGAGATGCGACCTCAAAAATGAGGTGACAAGCCATAGAGGAAGACACGTGGCTTTGACCACTGGCCTCCACAGACATGCAGCCCTGCATCTACATACCCATGTGTCCATGCATGCACACACCATGCAAACACTAAGAAAAAATTAAAGAATAGCTTAAAAGCACAGCAAGGGCTTGCAGTGTTACTCAGTATGTGAGGGCCCTTCAGTATGGAAGAGCGGGAGGAAAGAAGATGGGTGAAGGGAAAAGGAAAGATGCAGGACAGAGGGAGGAAGGGAGACAGACATACAGCCATCTCGGGAAAGCCAAGGGGTTTCCAAGGTTACATGAGTTGAGTGGGAGGCCCAGGGTCTGCTTGAGAAGGAGCACAGCTGTGGGACTGTGTTCTCAAGGGACGTGCTGGGGGACAACTCACTTGTGCAGTGACAGGAAAGGGAACTGAGTCACTAAAGCCAGCAGAAACCAGGGCCAAGACCAGGAACAAGAATACCCATAAGGTGCTGTGTGCTGATCAGGAGGCCCCGGGAGAGGCAGGGACTGGATGATGGGTCGTATCTTGGTGTCTAGGCAGGAAGCTGTGCATGCTTGCTTTGGGGACAGCAGGCAAGGGAACAGAGAGTGGGGTGAAGTGCGAGCAACCAGAAGCTGAAATGGAGGAAAGCAAGGGGGCAACCTTGTCCTTGGGGAAACAGGGGCCCTGGGAAGAAGCAAGAGGGGCAGAGGGCACATGTGATCACGTAAACACCAAAGATGCCCCCAATTCATACACACATGCAGAGATAGAGTCAAGCCCACAGTGAACATTCATACAACACAGACACGTACACAGACATCCACATGCTTACCAAAGAGGATTGGGTAATGACCACACCAGGACACTGTCCCTTCTCCATGTGTATAGGTAACTAACAAAAATACACATACACACACACACACACACACGCACGCACACGCACGCACACGCACACACAGCACCAATATCATATGATGCCACAGCTAATCCCCTGGACAGAAGTTCTGGACAGGCACCATGGCTAAGAACCCCAGCACCATGACCCTCTTGGGAAAGTGACACAGACAGGGGCCATTGCTCAATATCTCCACCCTATTCAGCTCAGGGTCAGGGAGGAGCCAGGACCAGACCTCGCGTGCCTGCCCACACAGCCGCTGTCAGTTGTCACCAGCAGCAGACACCCGGCCACCAACGCAGACAGCTTGGATTACAAAGAATCTTTCCCATTCTTCAGGGCTCGTCTAAAGTCTCTCTCTCTCTTTCTCTTTTCCTCTCTCTCTCTCTCTCTCTCTCTCTCTCTCTCTCTCTCTCTCTCACACACACACACACACACACACACACACATACACAGATGCACATACATACCTTCCAGGCCCAGTGGACACATGGACCCTTTCAGAACCCTGATTTTGTTAGCCCTGTGTGGCCTTGAGCAAGCCACTCACTTCAGCTCTGTGCTTCATTTCCATCTGTGTGAACTGAGGATGAGAAAGACTGTATCATCGGCTGTGAACCAACAGGCACACCCCCTTAAACAGCCCTTCCCCACAGAGGAGAGCACCGAGATCAATGGGAGAAGCAGCCGCCTTGTGGGCATGCAGCGCCAGCTGCAGACAATTTCACCTCCTGCTCTTGCCTCCTGGCTGGGTCTTTCCTGCAGGGCAGGATCCTGGCATTGCGTGGTGTGGCAAGCACCTTCTTTTCTCACTCCTACAGAGGAGCAGGAGTCCAACTGTGAGGGCTGGAGAGACAGCTCAGTGGTTAAGGGCACTGGCTGCTCTTACAGAGGATCAGGGTTCAGTTTCCAGCAGCCACATGGGGGCTCACAACAATCTATAACTCCACGTCCAGGGGATCCGATGCCCTCTTCCGACCTCTGTGGGCACTAGGTATGCACGTGCAGGCAAAACACACACATAAAATAAGTAAATCTTTAAAAATTAAGAAAAAAAAACCCCAACCGTGATGCAACTTGGCACACACAGGACCAGGCAACCCTGAATTTCTGTTCCTATCCTTGAGGATGACCTGAGATGGATTCCTGTGTATTGACAAGATGGGAGAGGATAGAAATGGGCCCTAGCTGAGGTTTGCTCCTGTCCCATCTCCACTTGTCCAGGCCTACATCTCAGCCAGAGCTGGAGCCTGGGCTGTATGGTGGAAGGCTAAGCATTCCTTCCATTGCCTCTAGGGCAGACCTGCTGACCCCAGCCCAGGCTGACCCACACTGATTGCCCCAAGACCCCCCGCCAAAGAGACCTATGGAGAACAAAAGGGTTGGGTCTCAGCCCCTACTTCGGCCTGGAGACTGCTAGGCCCAACTGTGAAGATCAGCCTCCAGAGAGGAAACAGGCTGAAGTGGAAGCCCCCCTCTGAGGCACCAGGCTGGGCTGGAAACCCCCTCCCTGGGGCACCTTCTAAGCCCTGTGCTTGTGCCCCCTGAATGTCTGAGGCCCCTTGGAACTTAGTGGACTTGCTAAAAGCTAGCACCCAGCCCTGGGACCCCAAGGATCCCAGTACCTTGAAAGCCAAGACCCTCCACACGCACAAGTCAGATGCAGATAGAGAAGGAAGTGAGCACACAGATACACTCACCAAGCTGTGGACACCACCAACTAGGGTCATTGCATCTGCAGCTGGAGGCCCCAGCCTTGGATGCTCCTGACCAGCCTTCTGGGCCAGGATTCTGGCCCCCCGCTGGATCAGACAGTGGGAAGCCCTGAGAGGCAGCTGGGACCAGTCTGGACCTGGCTGAGGCCTGAGGCTTTTGAGAACCAGGACAAAAGCACCCAAACCTGAGAGTGACTCACAGGCAGACCTCCCAAGTGGCACAGGGCCAGCTGGGTATAGGAGAGGCAGCCCTGAGCGTCTTCACCCCTCTCAAGTGCAGTCTGCCTACTGCCCCAACCTGAGCTTACACTAATCCCCAGTTGCAGGAGGCAGGAGTTCTCCATCCCATTCCCCAACCCAGCCAAACTCCAAGAAAATGCTCCCTCTCAGGGTCCCAGAAGGAACTAATTCCTGGGCACAGAGAAACTGAGGCTGAAGAAGAGGACTGGCCAAGGTCTCTCACCACTCACTCACCACGCTGGGCTGTGCTCTAGGCTCATCGGATCTGCAGCCTGAGGCCCCAGCCTCAGGGTCCCCAGAGCCAGGTGGGCATACTGCCAGAAGCCTAGCCTGTGTGTTGGCTTTTCTGGGGAGTCACTATGACCTGGGTACACAGAAGTCACACCCTTCTTCCCCTCCTGAGCATGGGTGGGTCTGAGCTGAAGGCATCTGATAACCTCCCAGGGCATGTGTGGGGCCCTGGCAGCTGCAATGGAGTCCTGGTCCTACTGAGCAGGAGGCCCCATGACAGAAAAATCCAGGTTCGGATGTGCCCAGACATATAGCCCTGGAGGGCAAAGAGGGATCTAGGGTTCTGCTCTGTCCACTTAGCCCTGCACCTCAGCAGGAAAAGGCCTGGCCACCATCTCAAGTGTCATAAACTGTGTGATTTCTCCACAAGAGGGACATAAGAATTCAGGCAAGACCCATAGGAATGTAGGCAGTAGCATGGGAGGAAGGTGTTTTGGGACCTCCTGGATAGGTTTCCCAGTGTCCAGCTAGGGGCTCAGGTAAGAGGGACAGGGGAATTTCTCCCTGTATAGAACTCTAGGTCATCCTGTAACTAAGAATGAATAGACTCCAGACTAGCTTTGGCTGGGAACCATGTGACCTCATCACAAATGCGTTAGAGGCTTCAGTTGCTCATCTGTCACACATACATACTGCTCGAAAAGTCACAGAGGTAGGAGACCAAGACCAGACACTGGCTGTCACTCAGAACCTGAAGGCCCAGCTCAGAAAGTCTTTTATTTATTTAAACAGTCATAAAAATAAGAGTGAGATGTAAAAACCCTTTTCTTGGGAGCCCCAAGAAGGGAAGGCACTGTTGGAGCTCACCTGGCCAGGAAGGCAACCCAAGCTGGAGATCAGAGCCCAGCTCAGGGCAGAAGGAGCCAGCCAGGTGAGACGGGGATAGCTCGAGCCTCTCGCAGGGACTGTGCAAATGCTGAGGTCATGTAAAAAGTGATGGGTTGGGGGTCTAAGCCCCAAGCACCAAGGTGTCCTTTTGGGCAGATATTTGGAGGCAGCATTGCCCACTGTGCCTAGGGGTGCACACATGTCCATGAGTGTCAGCTCCATGCAGCTTACATACAGACAACAGAACCAGGGTTCCTTGGTAGGATCAGGGGCTCATTCTGCAGCTTCAGGAAAGAGCTCAGAAAAGTCTCTCAGAGCCCCATGGTAAAGGAATTCTGGGAGCCTTGTGTTCCCTATGGATCTTTGGAAGTCAGCCCTTCTTGCCTTCGCTGGAGTACACCAATGACACTGCCGATCCCATCTTCAGGAACCTGGGGTAAGGGCACAGCATGAAATGCCAAGGCTGAGTCTGGCCAGGGACGCCCAACTACCTAATTCAGCTGGAATTTCTTCCTGCCCCCACCTCTGGGACCTTGTAGGAACCTCCAGCCCAGTCCAGGCACTCACCAGGGCGTGGTCAAAGTTGAAGGTGCTGATATAATAAGCAGAGATGTCCGCAGCCGCCAGGGGACCTGCTATCTGGGCCACAATCCCACATTCATCTGAGGGTTGGAAACATGGGTGGCTCAGGGTAGATGCTGTGGATACCCATAGGCTTGCCCTAACCCCCAATTCGGGGTGTATGTGGTCCTCACCAAAACCCAGGGGCTGTCCCCCGATGCGCACCATCCTCCACAGCTCTCCAGAGGAACTGGTCAGCAGGAGGTCACTGGGGAACCTAGGGAGGCAGGTGGGTGATGGGAAGGGCACCCAAGCATCCCTATCTACCTGACCCCTGGGGCATATCCTCCTGCCAACCACGGAGTCTGATACCCCACCTTCCCCTTCCCTGAGGCTGGCTGAGGGGCTACGACCTTCTTGGGGGTCAGGGAAGGGTTACATACTTTTTCTGGGTCTCTGCATCCATAACAATGGAGATGTAACCCTCAATGAGGGAGAAAGCGAAGAATGGGATGGAGCTTGACTCAGGACCACTTGAGGTTGCCTCCCTGGGGACACTGGAGAGGGATGACAGGGTCAAGGGCTCTGCCAGGCACATGGCCCTCTCCATTTCCTGATTACCAGACTACAGGGGAGCCAGAAGAATGGCTCTGGGAAGGGCCTTGTGAGAGAATCCTGATTTCCTGAGGGACAAGCCCTAACTGCCAAAAAGCAAGGGCTTGGGCAGAAGGCCTGACTGGGGTATATGTGGTTTGGAGTGGCTCTGTCAACACCTCTGGCTGAGGGCTACTGGGCTGTCAGGAACCCTAAGGCACTGAGAAGGACACAGAGTGACAGAAGGGATGGATGAGACAAAGGTCAGAGTGCATGGAGCACTAGTGAGGCCAGAGATCAAGTGTATGCATGGCCCACCTGTGTGAGTAGAAGAGGACATCGATGAGGGTGGTGGCAATAGCCGGCAATGTCTCAGGGTCCAGTGTGAGGACACAAAATCGGTTCTGCGGGCTCTGAATGGGATGCACCGTGGGGCTGGGCCCTGGTCGAGACACAGGGGCCATAAGGTGAAAAGGTAATCCTGGGCTGGGGCGACCCCTGGTGGCTGGGCAGGGAAGGGCTTGGGTGTGCCTATCCCATCTCACACATTGAGAAACGGTGTTTGCTGGTCCCATGGAAACACCCATCCTTGCCCTTTGAAAGACAAGCCCTCCTGTGGGGAAAGGTCCCACCGAAATCTGGGTGTTGGAGGGCAGACTTTACCGTGCTGTGCTCGGGGAAAGCCATTGCTCGAATCATCCTTGGCAACCGGAACAGGCTCCCCACCTACTTCACGGTAGATTTGGAACTCCTGGGCTAGTGTGTGGATCACTACAGACAGGTCCTGCTCCCGAACCTGGGTCAAGGCAAACGGCACACATTATGCAGCCCCAGGCACCTCGGCTCACGCCCTGCCACAGCACCTGCCCGAACCCACCAGGATGAAGTCTGTCTGGTACGTGGACAGCATCAACACAGACACGTGGTGCTCAGCCAGTGGGGCAATGACAGACCGGGCAATCTTGGTAACGCCGGCAGCCTGCATCACCGCACCACTGTGAGATGATACGTTCATCACCAGCCATGTGGCCTCGGCCACTTGCAGGAACTCGGATAGGGGTAGCTCTGTGGGCAGGAGGTACATGAACCTTAGTTCTAGCAAGGTAGGTCAGGACTGGAGCTCATGGCTGTCTCTCCTCATTTCTGCCTCAGTGTGTATGAAGGCATTCTCAAACTCAGAACTAGGGTGACGTCCCAGCTTTACCATTCTGCCATGACACTTGAGACAAGTGGTTGTTCATTGCTTGTTTCCTTGGAGACCGTGTCTTACAATGTAGATTAGGCTGGGCTTGAACTCAAACTGATCCTCTTTCCATAGCCTCCTAAGTGCTGGGATCCCAAGCCCTGTTTAGTCTCAGTTTCCTACCTGCAAAATGGATTTTTCTGTGGCCTGATTGGCTTCATAGCACCACCAGAGGGCACCGAGCGACCTACTGATGGGGAGGTGCTCCCTTGCAGGCAAGAGCTTTCCCTGCAGAATAGGGAAACTAAGTCCTTTGGGAGGGCATCTAGGCCAAGCTCCAGGTGGCTGGCTTGAGACTCCAGGCCTTAGAGGGAAGACCAGGCAGGCAGAAGTGGGAGCCAGAAGTCAGCTCCCAGGTTCCAGTGCTGACCAGGGACAAGGGCCAGGGTGATTGTTGTTCCCCCAAGTACAGCCAGGAGGCCCCAGGACCTTGCTCCGGGCTTGCTGCCCTGTTCCTGCATTCCTTCCCCAACCCTCAGACTCCTAGACTTCCCAGACCAGTAAAGGAGAAGCTGGCTTTGGAATTGGGGAGCTAATTCCAAGAAGAAACAATGACTAGTGGTTAAAACAGTACAGGTGTTTTAGCTACAACTAAACCACCTTAATCTGGCCTAAAACTGTGAGGACCCCTCCCCCCCTTGCTAGCCTGGGACTCATATCCAGCCTTTTGTGGGCTTTAAGTTTATAAAGCTCTCATAAATACTGTTAAACTGCCATGACTACATCTTAGATATGAGAAAACAGTACTTAAGTGAGGGGTGAAAGTTCGAATCCAGATCAATATGCCTTTGAGTCCTAAGCTCTCTGGAAACTGGGCCTGGTAAGAATAGGGCTTAGAGGTGAGCAAGGGGTCAATTCCCACCTTTAAAGCCCTCCTCATCCACCATGAGTGTGTAATCTTCCGGGGTCTCCGTCAAGCTGAAGAACTTGCACCTAGTGGGGAAGGAAGGGGTGGGAAGACTTTCAGGCTGGAGAGGACGAGTGAACTTTGCTCCAGCAGCACTAAAGGACCCCCGCCGGGCGCCTTCCTGACCCGCCCTCAGGCCTCAACTTCTTCCTCGGAGCAAAGTGGTCTGGGTCCAACGTCTGGGATCTCCGGCTGTTTTCCAACTCCAGATCTCCCCTCCAACCCACACCCTAGAGGTGTCGAGCTTTGGGTTCCCCTAGACAACTCTTTACACTTTAGGTGAGGAGTCTGGGAAAGGGCTAAGGCAGGGCTAGAAGGCATGCTCCACTACACTGCCTATCCCAGGAGTTTGCACCTTGACAAGCACTGCAAGAGGACCGCTCCGGGCCGGATAGGCGGCGTCTCAGAAAGAGTAATCCCCGGCCAGATGGCGGCCAGAGAGGACAGCGTTCCCACCCGGTACACGCCGCGACCTCGCGGCGACCCTAATCCTCTGCCCCTGGCCTGGAGTGACAGAGGAGCCCCCACCCGTCTGACCTGCGCCCCTGAACCCGGGTGCGCACCGGCTGCGATGGGGCAGGAAGAGCAGCTTGATGAGAGGGTGGGTGTAGAGCCAGAGGCCCGGGCGGGCGAGGCTCAGTACCCGCACCCGGTGCTCTAGGATGTGGAGTTCCATCGCAGATCGCGCGGCCACGGCCCCGCCGCCAGCTAGACCCAGGCAGTGGCGGGGCGGCGCCCGGCTTAAAGGAGCCGCGCTGAGGGGCTCCACACCGCCCGCTACGCCTCGGGCCCGCCCAGCCGGCGACCCACTCTCCGGAGGCCACGCCCCACAGCCTCTACGAAGTCGCCACGCCTCCTCCCGAGCCCCGCCTTCCCGGCGCTGTAGGCTGCCCTCGAACCCTGCCTTGGTCTGCTGTCCATTCCTCTAGCCCCATCTGGGGATCCCTGCCTGCTCCCACCCCTCGGCGGCCTCCGGGCCACGCCCCGGCCACGCCCTTTCCGCTGGCCGCGGGCTGTTGGGTTTGGAAACGTGCCGGAAGCTCAGGGACCTGTCTGAACTCCAGGCTTGCACGTGGGCTTTACAGTTGAGGCAATTAAGACGCGGGAGGGCTTCAAGACTTGCCGGGGCTCGGCTAGGGCCGGAATGATGTCCACAGATATCCGGAGCGTGGAGACTGGAGATCCGTGCGCGGTGCAGCTGGGTGGCGCCTTTGTCCTTCCTTTCATTGCTGGGGACAGGGACAGCAGAGCTGACAGGGCTGATTGTGACTAAAGATCACTAGGCAAGGGCTGCCCTGGGCTGGTATTGATAATACTGCATCCTCTACCCGGCCACTGTTCCGACCAGCTGTCCTAGGTTTTAATCACCCGACTTCCAGAATAGAATGTTCCTCTCTAAGGGGAAGCACAGAAAAAGCATCCTATCACCTAGCTAAGCAAAGCTTGGGTTATTCCAGGAAACAACCCAGAAGTACCTAAGTTGGGACCGCCCAGGGCTCAGGCATTGAGGGGACAGGCCCTTGCACTTGAGGCTCCCTGGATATTCAGGCCAGAGACTTGAGCCCCATAGAAGTCTCCTCAAAGCTTGTCACCATCAGCAGAACGCAACTGGTCTGAGCACATCTAGATTTGCTTCAGATCCAAGAAGGCCCCAAGCGCTGGCAGACACCCCAGGTATGATCAAGTTTAAGAAGACCCCAAGGCTGAGCAGGAATGAGCAAGCACAGGTTGGTTCCATGACAGGACACAGCATGCTCTAAGGGGCCTTGATTTGGCCCAGGCACTCAAGCCTCAGCTTGAAGGCGTTGAACAAGGTAAGTTAAAGTAGGCCTTAGGCACGATTGGGACCCAGCAGGCCCATGCAGGACTTCGTGTTCTGGACCCGGTACCACAGGCAGACGGAAGCTGGGCTCAGCCCTGTTCCTGGCTTTTCTAGCTCCAGATGACTCTCATGGAACACAGTGCAGCCACCACATCCTGGCTGGTCCTCTGGAGAACTGGGGGTGGGGTGGGAGCACTTCCCAAAGGCTGAGTCCATCTCACCATGGCAGGTGTGGAGAGTGGGAACACAGAGGGGTGAGAGGCAGGAGCAGAGAGCGAGTGAGCTGCCCAGGCCCAGAGCCTCAGTATCCTCAGCTGTGCCAGAACAACATGTTCTAGGCCCAGGCTGTGTCTGAAAGCGCCCAGCAAAAGTCTGTTTCTCCCTCCTTGTTCCCTCCTATGGTCTGGCCCAGCTTGGTCTCAGGCCAGAAACAGCCACTATTGTTTGACTAGAAAAGCTGCTTCCTCAGCAGAAGGGGGGGAACCCTCTCCCAGGGACACCCTGTTCTCGCCATTGCCAGTTATCAGGTTGTCGCTGAGCACCTGCCTGCCCCTCCATGGCAGTCTGCTCACTTGGGTGAGTGAGGGCCTTGGGGTACAAATGTGGCTCTTGGAGGGGGAGGACACAGAACTCCTTTTCTGTCAGGCACAAGCCCAGCCTAGTAAGAGGACCATGTCAGCAAATGGGAAGTAGTATTGTATCAAGGAAGCCAACTTCGCCCCTTACCTGTCTGCCTCTGGCGGAAGCCTGTGCCAGGCATCTACAGTGCCTCATCCTGGTGGCAGCCCCTGACATAGTGTGGAGTGCTCAGAAGTTAATGGGATCTTAAGTGGCATCAAGGCCTGGCTCTGGAGGAGGAACAGCTCTAAGCTACCTCACAGGGATCAACCTCCAACCCCCACCCCTAATAAAAAGACAGGGACCAGGCCAGCACTTGCCTTTAATTCCAGCACTCAGGTGGATCTCTGCGAGTTCAAGGCCATCCTGGTCTACAAAGTGAGTCCCAGGACACCCAGGGCTACAACAGAGAAACCCTGTCTCAAAAAAAGGAAAGCAGGGACCTCGGGTATTATTTCCTGCTCTGCCCCAGTGGTGGGCTTCAGCTCTCAAATGACTCATCTAGGTCAGAAGATGGACACGGCATCAGAGAGAACAGAGCCTAGAACAGCAGCTGGCCTTGGACTTGGGGCCTCGTGTATCAAAGGTATGTTTCAGAGGGGTTCCTGCCGGGCTGGGGGCCCAGGATGAAGGGTGATACCCCTTTTGGGTCCCTAGCTGCACACCAGCTCTCTATACAAGCCTGTTTATTTTCATACAAAACCATGTTTCTATTTTACACAAGAGTACCCCCTGCTTCCCCTCACGTCATCACCCTAGCCCTGAAGAATATCCCCCAGAAGGACGGGGCTGGGTGAGACCCAACCCATTTGGCCATAGGTTCTGCCTGTGCTGGCTGGGCCAGCTTGACTCAAGAGAAAATAAATAAGGAGGCTTGGGCAGAATCTGTACTGGGCCAGCCAGATTCTATCCCAGCCCAATGGCCAAGCAGTTGGGCCTTCAGGTACACAGGACCTGGAGTGTTGTCAGTCTCTGAACCGTGTAAAATGTATGGAGACCCCACCTGGAGGCCTGAACTCCCCGGGTTACAAGTAGGTGTCCTCACTCTCCTGGGAAGTCAGGCTCTCCTGGGAACGGTGGTAGGCTAAGTCCTGGGGAGCAGAGTCCTGGGGGACTGGGTCCTTTGAAGGCACATCCTGAGGAGGACATGCATCTCCTGAAGCAGTCACCACTGTGGCTTGATTGGGGCCTGGGGACTTGTCCAGCTGCCCACTGGCCTTTGTCCTCCTCTGCTCCTTCTGGACCTGCTTGGGTGGCTTAGCTTTGGAGGTGAGGAGGGTTGCATCTGGGGGTAGGCGGATGGATGGTGAAGGTTGCAGGGCAGGTCGGGGACCAGGCTCTGCATCCAGGATGGCTTTGGCACCATGCATCCTGGGTGGAGAGCGACACTCCAGCTCACCACGGGTCTCTTGCCAGCGCCGCAGCTGGATAAGATGTTCCCGCTCAATCTGGCGCTCTGTCACAGGCAACTCTATTACCTTTGGGACAACAAGGGGCAAGTGAGCACCAGAAAGAGTGACCTTTCCCTTCTGCCTCCAATCCTAGGCTCTCCCGCCCACCAGCAACCCCTAACTGTGTCTGCTAAAAGCTGAACCCAGGAAGAATGTGACTGTGGTTTGAGTGCCAAACATGAGACCCACTGTCTCAGAGGACAAACCTGCCTACAGCTCACAGGCCCACCCAGCTTCCATCTTGGACAGAAGGGGCGGGGCTAAAATAGGCAACCCCAGTCTCAGCCAGTATTGTCTCCTACTGACCAGGGCAGCCTGGCTGTCCAGGCTTCACTACTTTTCAGCTAGAATTGAAATTCTGCCTCTGAGCCTCTATTTCCTCAGACATAAAATGGGGACAGTGCTGGAAGTGGCATATGCTAAAGATGGCCTTGTATGTCTGCCCCGTAACATGAACTAGCATTGGCCTGGCCTTGGTCTGCCCCCCCCGACGCCCCCAATAGAAGTTGGCCATGCCTATGTCTCTTAATTTGTAGCCTCTGAAAAACAAGTACCCACAAGAGAAATGAGAGGGCTGTAGATCACAGCTCTGCTCTACCCACAAAGCAGACTCGCTAAGGAAGGCACTGCACAGCTGGGCCCCACTTGCCTAGCAAAAGGATGAGGTCCATCAGTCCTGACCTGGGCTGACCAACCCTTGGAGCAGGGCCATATAAGGCCTCCTCTAAAACCAGCTCCCTTCCCTCCAATAACAAGTGGGAGGTGTGAGCCGCACCTCCTGGACCAAGAAGGCTTCCTGCATGATCTTGGGGCTAAGACTCCGCAGCTGCTCGATGGTTTCATACTGGCCCTGGCAGGCTTTGAGCTTCTCAGGAGAGCCTAGTGCATGCTTCAGCAGTACCAGCCCCACACGGAAGATGATCTTGACGCCTGTATAGGGCAGGTGATGAGTCCAAGGGAGGCTTGTGGGCTTCTTTTGCACCCCCCACAATCCAGCACTGCCTGGTACCTTCACAAAAGAACATGTCCCAGACTCGCAGCACAGAGCTCCAGGGCAGGGTGCGGGCAAAGGCACACATGAACCACTCTGTCATGTACAGCAGGGGGTCAATCTTCTGCCTGCTAAGGTGCTTGTGAGCCACAGGGGACACCTTTTGTAGCAGTGAGAAGAGGATCTCACCATCCAGCTGGATTGCCTCCTGGAGAAACAGCAAGGCCACACAGCATGACCACAGCCCATACTGGGTCAGCATTAATTCATCAGGTAGCTAGAGCTTATAGAGTACTGGAAGACAGAGGTGAGCAAACCAGATACAGAATGGGAGAGGGAACAATGGAGCTGAGTGTCCCAAACAAGGAAGGAACAGGTGCAGCCTGTCAAGGTCAGGAAAGGGCCACGCCTGGGCTGAAGGATGAGGAAAAGGCATTCTGGGTGAACAGAATGGAGCTGCAAGCAGAAGCCCCATCCCCCCCAACACAGGGGTTGTCTGTAACCTTGGTTGTCCTGGAACTCACTTTGTAGACCAGGCTAGCACTGGACTCAAGAGATCGCCTGCCTCTGCCTCCCAAGTGCTGGGATTAAAGGTGTGCACCACACTGCCTGGCTCTTAAACCTATGTCAAGGTCAAGGAGGGAGGGATCAGGAGCCCTGAGGAATTTTGCTCCTGTCAAGTGATACCCACTGCCTCAGAGAACATCAAATGGCCAGAGGCACAGATGGAAATATAACTGATGAAGCTGGTGCCTGAGTGGCCTCTATCAGGTTTTGGGACTTAAGCCTAGAGTGGCTTTGAGAAAGTGAGAGGGCCCTGAAGTGGCCACAGAAGGCACCCAAGTCAGCAGGTACTCACCAGTTTCTCACTGTAGTAGCCAGGCAGGTACTTCTCACAGACTTGTACCAGACACCAGAAGGCTTGCTGTGGATGAGAGAGGCATGAGCCCTTGTGGCTGAGGTCAGGTCCCCTGCCCGCCCACCCAGGTCCTGGGTACCTCAGCAGGCATGTGCATGAGTAGCACAGCAGCAATGGGTGCCTGGGCCTGGCAGTAGCCCTCCTCAGGACGGTACAGCGTGTAGGCCTTCAGCACACGGAACAGGTCCTGCTGGCTGTGGAGAGGACAAGCAGGATAGGATAGCAGGCATGGCTACTGCCCACCACCTCCCCTGTATCTCACTGAACCAGACCTGCGTTAAGACCTGCTCTTCCCTGGAAAGGATGTACTGTGGTCACTGTGGGTCAGTCTCCCACTGGGATCCAAGGACAGGGTTTAAAGAGAAAGCAGGGGTTGGGGCACAGCTGTATAGCAGATAGATACAGACTGAAGAGGGGCTAGAGAGGGCTACCTTGCTAGGCAGCTCTGTCCCCTTGGCTAATATATCACTCCCTTCCTGCCTACTGTTTCGGTCCACCAGCCTCCCTTACCTCTTTCCCTACATCAAGAAGTCCTAAGCAGGAAAGTTCTAACAGTCTAGAGAGTAAAGAGTCAAAAGTGGGTCAGTACACCAAACCACAGAAGGTAAAGGCTAACAGTAGGGCTTTGGGCACATGTCCCCAAGCTCACTGTACCTTCCCTGACAGTCTAAGAGACATCCAGGAACCACTTCCCAGCCCACATGCTTAGCCTGCTTACCCATGGCCTCCTCGGGACACAAACATCTCATGGAAAGGGAACTGCCGGTGCAGGTCACGTTCAATCACATCTAGCCACTTGGGGTCCCCAGGAGACATGTCCAGCTCCTGGAAGCAAGGACATAATGTCAGGAAGCAGTGTGTGTGGTGGGGTGGCACTTCTGGTAGAAGATAACTGTCTTGGCTATCAGATTAGGTACGAGGCACCCAATTGCATCATAGAACCAGGCCTTCCTGAAGATAAAACCCACAGAGGCAAGAATAGCAGAACCCTGGGAAACCTGAGAGGGATCCTAGTGCTCAGTAGTTTTGTTTTTTTTTGAAACAGGGTTTTGCTCTGTAGATCAGGCTGGCCTCAAATTCAGAGATCCATCTGCCTCTGCATCCCGAGTGCTGGGATCAAAGGTGTGTGCCACCACCAACCAGGCTCTCAGAATATTCTTATGAGCAAGAATCTATCCTAGCTGTTTATCTAGGGATAATGTTGTATCCTTCAGATAGAAGGCTTCTTCTTAATAGCTACAGGTGTTACCATTGCTCAGAGCCAAAGACAGAGCTGAATGTAGAACACACATGGGACTCACTGGCCCCTTTTCTACCCCAAAACATCCTGACATAACACCATGTTCACAGATGAGAGAACTGAAGGGTCAAAATAAAGTCGGTTACCCAAGGCCTTGAGACTAGAAAAATGATGGAGCTGGGACATGTAAGCAGGTATGAATCAGAGCCACCAAACCCAGACTCTGCTGCTTGCATCCCATGTTACAGGTATCCCCTGTTCAGGAAGGGACTGTGACATCCGTCAGCTTTAAGTGCTTATCTAGGTACTGAGGGTTCAACAGTGAGCCTTTCTTCTTCAAACCCTGTGTGTAAAAGTTTGAAAAGCCATCAAGCTCTAACAGAATAAAGTCCCAGTCATTTGAAATGTTGTCTTGATCTGAGCATTGGCAACATGTGCATGTTTTCTCAGGCTCACAGCTCTATACTCAAGTCTGTCCATCTTACTCTATGTGAATTCATAAATCCATTTTCAGAAAAGAAGAATAAATACAAAGGAAATCCAGAGGGATAGGCTGGGCCAGGAGACCAAGCAAGTACTAGTTGCCTGCGGGGTGGAGCAGCATCTGGAAAAGTCCTGTAAAGTGAGGCCTTGGCAAACATACCAGATGGGTGCAGGCGGGGCTTTGGCCCTGGCCGACAGTGACTGCATACAGGCCCCTTTTCTCTCCTGGACTGAGGTAGTGGTATTCAGAATACTAAAGAACTAGTATGTTCTCTAACACACTTCTCTCTGGTCAGACCTGTTCTCTGTGAAGAGTGGTCAGGGGCAGGGCAGGGCAGCCTGGAGTTTACACTGTTGGCCTGGAGAAGGCTCGAGCTATTTGTTGGCAGCACTCAGACTTCAAGGACAGAGAGTCTGAAGGGGTGGCAGCATCAGACTAGAAAGCATTGGCCCAGTCAGTGAACCACATCTCCTGGAGGCTGTTGTTCATCTAAGATTCTACCCTTAGCAGGCCTAGTGGAATGAACTTCATTACAGTTCTGCCCTATTCTAGCCCTTTCTCTCAGCAGTTACTCAGGTTTGCTTTTATGGTTGAGCTCAGTGCATTACTTCACAGCTCCTGGTCATCAGGAAGTGACCCTCAGACCACATCCCTTCCTGGTGCCTCTAACATGTGCCATAGTCTTTAGGAGCCATCACATTTCTTGGCCCCAACCTCTATTCTGTCTCCTGTGTCTAGTATGTCAGAAACTGGACAAGAAAGCAAACAATGAGGTGAGGCTCATGGAGTGTTGAAGGTTGCAGGGCAGAGGAAGGGGCTTGGATTTTTCAGTGGAAGGAGTGGGCATCACCCCCTCAAGTTAGTGTCCTGTGTACTCCCCTGTATCACCTGAGTACAATGCAGGCTTGCTTTTCTCAGGAAGAAGGTTCACTCGATTCTTCTAGTGGTTCCTGAGAATCCCAAAAGTCAGCTCCTTGGATGTGGGTTCGGGTACCTCAGCAGCCAATGTGCACAATCACACATGGACAGCTAAGGAAGGAAAGGGGTGGCTGTAGGGCCTCCAGGGAAAAGGATGCTGAATACCACAGGCAGGTGCAGCTGCTGGCAGACCAGTGTGTGCTGCAATCGTTAGGCCTGCAGCCTCTGTGAACCTAAGTGGTGCTTGAGGTGCTTCAGGAGATGAAGTCAGAGAAAAACAAAAACAAAACCAAAGAAAGAGCAGGAAGATTCTGCCAAGGAAGAGGCAAGAAAGAGCAAGTGCTGGAGAAAATGGAACTACCAGATGCTGTAGTGTGTGCAGAAGGGCCCCAAGCTCGAGAACAGGTAAGAGCACTGACACCACAGGTTGGCTCTGTGCTTCCCCATGGCTCAGGCACTCAGAGCAGAAAAGAACACCCACTCTCGCTACTTTTCTCTAGGTCTTCCACAGGTAAGCCTTTCCAGGTGTGCTTGAAAACACTGAGGCCCCCAGTATTACCATGATACCCCACCATACATCTTCAGGATTCCAAGACAAATCTACTCTTTATATAAGCAACCTACCAGCCATCTCAGGGGTGGCCATTTCCTCTCTGGACACTATTCTAGACACACATATACAAAGTTCTGTGCTTCTGCTGTGCACACCTTTCATCCCAGCACTCAGGAGGCAGAGGCAGACAGATCTCTGACTTCGAACCACCCTGGTCTACAAAGTGAGGACTATCAGGACTACCCAGAGAAACCCTGTCTTAAAAAACCAAACAAACAAACAAAAAAAAACAATTTTAAAAAACCCAAAAAACAAAGCTCTGTGTTTCACTGCACTGTGGACACACTCCTTCTAGACGATGCACCAGGAGGCTAGCTACTCACAGCCTGCCTTTGCGCTTATGTCTGGGCCCATCTTCGCACTGCCAGCTCTGGCCAGGATGGAGCCCCTGGAATACAGGAGACGTTACTACTAGAGGGAAGATTAGACAATCAAGTTGCTCTTGTGGGACCTGGTCTTGGTGTTGTATGGGAAGATCCACTCACCTTTTCTTTTAATGAACGTTGAAAACAGCTACTGGCTCTGAGCCTAAAAGGCACCCTTGGCACTATCAAACCCAATTCACAGCTGCCTCTAGCCAAGTGCTGCCACCCCACCAGGCTCTCTGTCTTCCAGGACCAAATGCTGCCAACAAATTAATCAAGCCCTCTTCAGGCCAACAGTGTAAACTCCAGGCTGCCCTGCTCTGCCCCTGACCACTCTTCACAGAGAACAGGTCTGGCCAGAGAGAAGTTATTTACTGAAGTATGAAGGATATCAATGAAGAGTTGGTGGCTGGCAGCTCTGTCTCACTGCCTATCATTAGAACCAATGGCATGGAGGAACCCCTAATGCCTGGAGCCAAGTCTGGAGGTAAGCTGAGTCAACTGTTACCATGGTATTCTCCAGGGGTATTATGCCATGTCAGCCATGGGGAGAGAGCTGGGGAGCAGGATGGTGGGGCATGACTACAGAAGGCACTGTCTCTAACCACTGATTGACTGGCTTCTGACTCCAAGTAGCCATGAAGACCACCTAGTGGACCATGTCTCACTAGGCTTAGAGACAGGAGACAGAGTAGAGGATGGGGGCCAAGAAATGTGAAGGCTCTTGTGGTCCTAACAGGCAAGCTCCTAAAGACTATGGCACATGTTAGAGGCACCAGGAAGGGATGTGGTCTGAGGGTCACTTCCTGATGACCAGGAGCTGTGAAGTAATGCACTGAGCTCAACCATAAAAGCAAACCTGAGTAACTGCTGAGAAAAAGGGCTAGAATAGGGCAGAACTGTAATGAAGGTCATTCCACTAGGCCTGCTAAGGGTAGAATCTTAGATGAACAACAGCCTCCAGGAGATGTGGTTCACTGACTGGGCCAATCTGGGTCTTGAGCAGTCAGGTTGTGAGTAGAAGTCCTGCCAATTGTCCATCTTACTGAAGTCTAGGACAGCACATGGGAGATGCCCAATCCAGAGACACGACAGGCAGATGAAGTAAAGGAAAGAAAACTCACATTGAATTTTCCAGGGTTCTGCTGAAGTTTCACCTTGCCTCCTGACAGGTACTGCCAAGCCCGTCCCCGCAGAGAAGGTGGGATGCCCTTCTGGCACCGAAGACGAATCTGAAAGTCAAAAAGACAGCTGTGCCCAAGCATCCACCCTGGCAGCTCCTCTGCCAAGGCTTGGTGGGCCTTCAGTGAGCATACACACAAGAGCAGAGAGGCTTTCCTACCCTGCAATGCAGAGTCCATGGCGGGGATGGGGACTGTAATTAGACATGCTGCCACCAGGTAATGGCAAAGTGCACATTCTCTAATGATAACACAGGGACTTCTGAGGTCAGTCACAGAATTCTGGATTCCAGAACTACAGCCAACTGTTAGTAACCATGGGAGATTGGTTCTGGGATCCCCTGCAGACATCAAACCCACTTAAATACCTCTTACAAAGAAGAAGCCAAGCATGGTGGGACATAATGTTAGGTCTCAAAGATCCGGGACAAATGGCTAACTGTGGTACCTATTAGCCTATCAAAGCAAATGCAGGGCTCCAGGCTCACTCAGTACCTGTGGCTCTCTTAGCTCTTCTCACCATGCCCCTACCTTCTCTTCCCTTCCCCCAGCTTCTCTTTCCTGTACAATCCTGTCATTTCAGTCCTCTGTTCTTGGTTCCTGGTCTCTCTAGTTCGTCCCTCCCCCTCACTGCCCAGTTCAGTCTGCTGGCCATGTTCAGTCTTCTTCTTTCTCTCCCTGTTCTGGACTCTTCCAGATGCCTCTGGCTGTTCTCTCCCTCACATCTACAATAAAAACCTCCTCAACCATACCTTGAAGTGTCATATTTTCATTTTCACTTGTACACCTTGAATCCCAACACTTGGGAAGCAGAGGGAGGCTAGCCAGGAACTTGCTATGTAGACCAGGCTGGCCTTGAACTCACAGAGATCCATAGAGTAACGGCATGTGCTACCATGGCCAGCCTACTATAATGCCTTTTAAGAAGACACAGAACTGTTTAAGGAAACAAAAGATATTAAAGGGAAGGAGAGAGGAAAGGGATACAGGTAGGAATATGCTCAATGTACAATAAATATATACTTACATGAAAATTTGAAAACAAAGAAAAGAACATCTTTCCTCAGAACAGGGAAAACTCTTATTATCACAGGCTCAGAAACCCTACTACCTCTACACTGTGCTACACAGGCTGGAGGGACCCTGTGTACTTCCTACCCCACTGGTCCCTCAGAAATCTATAGGCAAAAGGAAGTAGGCTCCTCCTGGGCTCGATCCCCAAAAGAAGTTCTCAGGGTAGCTGCCTGACCTATATCAGGCAGGTGAGCACAAAGGGGCAAAGAGGGCCTGAGTTTGTGGAGTGATAGCAGAAAGGATAGGGTCAAGAGGCAGTGACCCTCCTTCACCCCTGCACTAAGCAGCCTTAGCCTGAGATCAAGGGGGACCAGTGCTTGTGGCATGAGAACACCTGATGTGGGTTTGAATCCCACACTATCCTTGGATCAGCCACTTCTCATCTGCTTTAAGATCTGAATGACATTACATATTACTGTGGAAGCGTGACGAATTTCCTTTAGAGGAGAAATGTGCTTAGTGTGGCGCTTTCTCTCCACCACCATTCCAGAAAGGCACTTGGCACAGGAATGCCAAGGGATCAGCTGCTCAAATAGTCCCATTTAAAGCTCACAAGAGGGGTGCAAAGTGGCTGGCCTTCCTGATGGCGAGCATAAGTAAAAGGAAAGTTTCTAAAGTTAAGAGCAACTTAAGGACCAGGAAGGAGATAGACACCAGGCTGTAGAATGCAGTCAGTAAGGAATAGCAGCTGGCTACTCAAAAGAGCCAACCTGGGGCTTCTGACCGCTTGAAAACTGGGAGAGAAGGGAGCGGAAGAGAACTGCATAGACACTGGGGCCAATTTCCTGTTGCTGTGGGACAAGGGTCACCTTAAGGAAGTCACTTTTGGCAGGCTTTGGCAGTGGGACATAGGACAGTGCAGAGCCACAGGTCCTTCAAGCTCCCACACTTGGGCAAGGTCAGCATAAGACAACCTTTACTCAGCCCATCACACATGCCTGCTGCAGGACAGTCCTGGATGCACTCAGCCTACTGTGATGCTCTCATGGACACCAGGGCGAGGGCAGGGAATGGAGAGTCAAACGCACATCCAGCCTTTTCCAGATCCCTACTCTTTAGCACAAAGGTACTGGAGATGGTGATCAGCCTGCCTTAGGGAGGACAGACAGAATGAGTTAGGATAACACATGAGGAAGTATGGCCAGAATACTCAAAAGATTACTAGCCTCTATGGCAAACTTGAAGGGGGTCATTGATGACAGCTAAGTGAAGCCACACCCTTGTCCGCTGAACTCTGGGAGGGCAGAGTCCTGACTCCCTGTAGGCCTTCACTTCTGTCCCGAGCACAACTGGGAGGTGGAGGGAGGCATCCTCCTAGCAGGACTAAGGATGAATCCAGGAGAAATGCTGGGTCTGAGCCCACTTCCCAGAATGGTTATTACCCTTCCTATGACATGACTTCCTGAGTGGAAGAATCCATGCTTCCAGAGCCAGGCAGGAGTTACCCAATCAGAGCCCGATGCGGCCACAGCTGAGGCAGCAGTCTTGGTTTGGGTTTCTAAGTACAATGGCTAAAGCATCTCTGAAGGCCTCTGCTGGGCAAAGGCAGCCCTTGGCTCTACCCACAGTGCCAGGGAAGTCAAAGGGAAAAGGAAGGGTTGCAGGGTGATCTATGAGAAGAGCTCCCCACAGCTACAAAAGAGAGGTACAGAGCTGAGGGTAAGAACTGCAGGGAAGATAAGGCAATGCCCCAAAGTTAGCCAGGGAACAACTGGAGAATAAGTGTCCTAAAAATACTGACTTTACCAGGTATGGTGGCACATGCCTATAATCCCAGCACTTAGGAGGCAGAAGAACTACAGCAAGTTGGAGACCAGCCTGATTTATAGAGCAACACACACACACTGGGGGGGGGGGGGGGGAGGTGAGAGAAGGAGAGAAGGGAAGGGAAGATTCTTTCTTTCCTTGCACATGCTAAGCACATATTCTATCACTGAACTCTACTTCCAACCCTACATAGAATAGCAAGAAAGAGCCCCAGCCTGGATGAGCCTCTCCCACTTAGCAGCATGTGAAGCACTTCCTGTTATCACCTTGTAAGAATCCTCATAAAAGGTTTATCACTCCCACTAGACTAAGGACTCTGAGTCTGAGGAGAGGGAGACTTGTCCTAAATTACATAGCTCACACATGAGGACACACGTGAGACTGAGCCCACACTCACTCCAGACTTCCAGCTCTGGGCCAGCAGACAAGTGTGTCAGCTGATGACAGGAAGCAATGAGCTAACTTTGTAAATTGGAAATTTGTGCACAGACTGTGGTCATGAGAGGCCAGGCAGAGATTAAACTCCCAAGGACACTGACACACACACTTCAGAAAGGTGAGTATGATATTCCCATAGGTGGACCAAGTCTATACCTAAGGACAGTCTAAGTAGACAGGGAATGGGTATTCTCATTTCTGTAACACTACTTGTAAATTGTAGGGTTACTTTTCTTTCTTTTCACTCTGGCCAGGAGACAAGAGGAAAATCATCAACTTGTCTAGGTGGTGAAGAAGGCCCGTACTGTGGTGGTCAATAGTGCAGACACTAAAGCTTGCTGCCTGGCTTCAAATCTTGACTTTTAGGTCATTGGTAAAGCAAAAGTGTCACTACTACTAACTTCATCAGGGTGTTAGCTAGATCCCTGCAGTCAAGACACGAACCCTAAAAATGCTTTACAAGTTAGCTGCATTAAAATTAGGAAGCTCTTCAGCCCTCCTTCTGGCAGGTGTAAAGCAAAATTACCAATGAGGGCTGTTGGCTACAGAGTGGCTCTGAGGTTTAACTCCAGGAAAAAGTTCTATGCGGCTCTTCGCTGAAGTCATATGCCAGGTCCTAACTCTGTCTCAGTCCTAAAGCCAGGTTTACTCCCCACCTGACCAATGGAGGACACCTAAGGCAGTCTGGCAGCTGGAGAAGCCCCATTTTGCTATAATGATGAAGTTCATCCCCCTTTCCCTCCCTCTCAGACTGCTAACTCCCAGCCCTAGGCACAAGGCCAGGCCCCTTACCTTTTTGTGCTTCTTGGCCATCCATTTGTCCCAGTTGTTGAGCATGTCCAGCCACTTCGACTCCCTCTGCCTCAGTACCTCCAGGGGAACTTCCTCCAGCCTGTGGATACAGGGCAGGGTATCAGATGTGTCAAGACAAGCAAAGGCCCTGGCTTTGGCCAGCCCTGTAGTCCACTGCACTCTGCCTCTATACCTCCTTCAGGTCTGCAGACTCATGATGCCCTGCTACAGATTGAGCACAAACGTCACAGGCCAGATACAACAGGTGCAAGTGCCTACTCTCCCGATGTGTCAAGGGATCAGGGACACCTTGTCTCTCTGGGGCAAAGGCTGATTGTGTGCCTCAGTGCACTGAAGTCAAACATTCCTGTCTCAGGCCTGCCTTAGTAAATAAACTTCTTCAGGGGCCAACATGCTAAGAATGAAGTTGGATGCAAAAACTAGTCAAGCAAGTACAGAAATATCATGCTCACCTTTTCACCTGAGCCAAACTCATTACTCAGACTTTTCCCAATTATACTCTTGCTCTTTCCCACCTGTCCACCTCTACTCAGGCCAACCCCTTGGCAGGAATGCTCTCCAAGTGGTCTCCACCTATTAAAATCATACAGACACTTCAAAGTCCTTCAAATGCCACCTTCTATATTTGTACACCTGACTGAGAGCAGCCGTGTCAGTTCTGGGCAGGCTAAGCAGATTCTTGTTCCCAGACCCCTTGTAGAGTTGACATTTGATGGGTGCCGAGGCTCAGCCCAAGCAGATCAACACCTAAGCAGGCAAAGGTGGGTTGGAGGAGGAACCCCTGTCTTACATGGAGAGCAGTCACTGAGTAAGCTTCCTCAGAGAATAAGCCCTGGAGACCCACAAGTTCACAGAACTCTCAAAAGCAGAGAAAAGAAGGAAACTACATTTATAATACAGGCATTCTACATATGATTTCTTATCCGGCCTACAGAGTCATGGCAAAGCAGACAAACATGTAACACAAATGTACATGTACAACTGTGTCACACACACAGTTTCCTTAAGTGCATTTTAAAGTACTGGCTTATTAAAATCTTACATTTCTTTGTTGTGTTTTTGTGAAGTTCCCCTCAATTCCCAAGTAAGAAAGTAGTACTTGGTCTGATGATTTGTAGCTCAGTGATAGAGTGGATGCCTAGCATGTGCCAGGCACTGTGTTCAATTCTCAGTACCTCCAGAAAAAAAAAAGTACTATTTTATAAACTGAGCATAATCCTGGCCCTCTTGAGGTAGAGGCAGGAGTTTAAGGCCAGCCTGGGAAACATGACATCCTGTCCAAAACAAAACAAAAACAAAAACTGAAAGTACTTGGGGGCTGGAGAGATGGCTCAGCCAGTGGTTAAGAGTAGTGACTGCTCTTTCAGAGGATCTAGATTCAATTCCAGAGGATCCAGCACTCATATGGCAGTTCACAACTCTCTGTAGTTCCAGTTCCAGGGGATCCAACACCCTCACACAGACATGCAGGCAAGCAAAAGACCAGTGCACATAAAATAATAAAAAAACATTAAAAAATTAAGTACTTTACAATATTAAGAAAGGATTAAATACAAACGAGGAAACAGGCATAAAGAAGTTAACATACCCAGGGAGGGTATCCTGCTCAGAGTCAGACAGAAAATCAGTAAGGAACCTGGAACTCAATTCCAAGTCAGACCCTATATAGCCCAAAGCTGGCATTCAGTCCTATTTGACTTCCTTGAAAGGGGCACAAGGTAGGAGGCACTTGAGGCAGCTCTGGGGAGCTCTCAGGAACAGGACATGGTAGAGCTGGGCCTGGCCCAGAGTTGGAGTTTCTGATCCTCTATGCCGGAAGGAAATATGTTGCTGTGACTTTTACTGGTTGCAAGTGCAGAGGGAGGGGCCCTGGCAGAGCTGAGGCCTCCAGGATGCCAAAAGGCAAGTCCTCTTGTTTAGTGTACTTTATCTGGGGAACTGAGCCTGAACTCAGCCTTGAAATAGAATTTGCCTAGGATTAAAAACAAAAAAACCAGGCCTCTTAACACACTGACACTACTCCTGTGCCTTAAACTATCTCTCCAACCTAGGGCAGGTCCAAGGCACAAAGTAACTTTCTTTCTCTCTTGGGTAAGAACAAAGTAGTGCCATGGTGGTGGCGCACTACTTTAATCCCAGCACTTGGGAGGCAGGGCCAGGTGGAACTCTGTGAGTTCAAGGCCAGCCTGGGCTACAGAGTGAGTTCCAGGACAGGCTCCAAAGCTACAGAGAAACCCTGTCTTGAGGAAAAAAAAAAAGAGAGAGAGAGAGAGAGCAAGAGAGAGCAAAGCTGTCAAATAATTAACGAGAAGATATACATGTTCAGGCAAACCCCAAATACCTAAGAAGCAAAAAGCAAAGGTCCCTACACCCCACCCCACGCCACGATGACGTGTATACCAACAACAGTATTCAATTAGGCAACGAAGTCAGTGATGACCATTCTAGTTAACTAAACCGAGGGTAGGGTGTCCATGAGAAAATAGGAAGTTCTAGCAGTAATGGATGTGATAACATCTGATTCAACCCTCTGTGCAGATAGGAAACTAAGGTTCAAAGAAGATGAGACTTACAACTGAAACTGCTAGTTGCCAAAGAATCCCCCTGAGATTAAATCCCTGCCTATATGCCAGCTCAACCCAGGGGTCTGGTTTTTGTTGGTAAACTATGACTGTAGGGCCTCAGGAACACCTATTCTCCGAACTGCAAACACAGGCAAACACGCTGAAAGTTCTGTCAGCTGATACCAGATGATACCTTTGGCAGTTTCAAAACCCCAGTGCCAAACAGCAACGCAGAATTCAAACAGGGCACAAAACAAAAGGTCATGTTTCCTGGATTCTAAGACAGCCCTGATTCTAAACTGTACCAATGAAGAGGCAAGTTTCCAGAAAGACAAACAGCTATTGCTCTCAATGTGCCTATCAAATAGAAGATTTGTTTTAAAACCTTAAACTGGGGAAATTTTGAGGAAATATACTCCTTTAAATGGCTTCTCTTCCAGTAAAAGAACTTAATCTGGAGGTTGGGAGGGCAGACACTGAGGTCTGGCTGTCCCTAGCACGCAGCATGATTTCTAACTACAGGTAGGTATGTCTTCCCACACAGGATGTCCATTTTTTAAAAATCAGGTTAAAGGATCCTTCAGTAGTGTCAGTCAGGATCCTAGAGAGCATTGTCTGGTTTCTACAACAACCAAATCCCACCGGAGCTGGAGAGATGGCTCAGCAGTTAAGAACACTGACTGCTCTTCCAGAGTACCTGGGTTTGGTTCCCAGCACTCACATGACAGCGACCAGCTGTCTATAATTCCAGAGGATCCGATGCCCCCTTCTGACCTCCACAGGCACTGGTACATAGACATACATGCAGGCAAAACACTCATACACAGTAAATAAAACTAAAAACTAAAAACAAAACGAAACAAACACAAAAGCCAACAAGCTAGCCCCCTTCCTTTTCTGTGCTTGTTTTCTTCGATATGTGTACAGGCGATACTGTAAATTAACTTCAAAAGGATGCCAGGAGCGGAGCTGAGGGATGAAGCTGGGAGAATGGGAGTGCTTTAAACAGCATGGTGGTATAAAGACCCTAAGGTGGCCTTCTCCTGACAGTGCAGAGTATGTGAGCCAATTGCTAGTAGTGAGAGAGAAACTGACCAAATGTTCTGTGGGGCTGCCTCAGGTCAGGAGCGCACTCACTGTCCAGAAAACCTTCTGGTGTAGGAGTTCCTTCTGTTTGTGTGTTGCTTTCATTGGTTAATGAATAAAGAAACTGCCTTGGCCTAGTTGATAGGGCAGAACTTAGGCAAGCGGGGAAGACAGAACTGAATGCTGAGAGGAAGAGAGGCGGAGTAGGAGAGAGACACCATGGAGCCACCAGAGACAGACATGCCAAATCTTTCCTGGTAAGCCACTGCCACATAGTGATACACAGATTAATAGAAATGGGTTAAACTGAGATGTAAGAGTTAGCCAATAAGAAGTTAGAGCTAATGGGCCAAGCAGTGTTTTAATTAATGCAGTTTCTGTGTGGTTATTTCGGTTCTGAGCGGTCGAGACAAACAAGTGGCCACCCCCTGCAACAATCCTCTTTCTTGAAGGTGGTCTAAGGGGGTTTCTATACCCAAAGAGCCTACTAAGAGCAATCTCTGGGGTCAGCCTTTATTGGAATGGCACGGGCTAGTGCTTATCTCCATGGCAGCCATCCTACTGCTGAACAGGTTCTACTGCTAAATGTTCTTTCCCAAGCTAGGACAAAAATTTCTTGGTATCTTCTCCCTATAATTTCAACACCACCTTCTGGGGCTACAGTGTTCATGCCCTCTTATACCAGACACATACAGCTGATCCCTTGTCACCCACTCACCCACTCTTGTCTGAAATGCTCTTTCTTCTCTCTTCTCTGTCAGCACCATTCCAGGGCCTCATATACCATCAAAACCCCCAACACCAACGGTAGCAACAACAACAGTAGTTAGCATTTATACATCACTTACTACTTAACTAATTCTTTCTCAAGATTTCATATGTGTTTATCACATGTACCCCAGGACAAAGTCACCCTCCCCATTAACAATAGAAAACCAGACCTACATGTACAGCTGTAAGAAGCAAGCTGAAATGAACAAAGGGCTGTGTGACTCCATGACCACGTTCTTGACCTTTATGTTATAGTCCTACACATCTAGAGATCAAGCCCTCAGTGCCCTCACAGCCTGACCATCTGTGTGCCCAAATGTGCCCAACTTGCAGACCTTCATTTGGCCTACAACACTGTTTCTCAGACTTTAAACTGAGGCCCACGGTAAGACCCACATTCTATATTAAGTATACATTCACATAACTGAAATGTTTTATGAAATAAGTTGCCCTTACATGTAGAAATATGCAATCTGGTTTTCAAATCAATTTCATACAGTTTTTTTAAGTTAGGTACACTGGGCATAGTGGCATACATCCCAGCACCTGGAAAGTTGAGACAGGAGCAGTGTTGTGAGTTTGAGGCTAGCCTGGACTTCAGACTAAGACCCAAACAATCAAAAATCTACTTATAGGACAGTGAGATGATTCAGTGGCTGAAGGTACTTGCCTCCAAGCTTGACAACCAGAGTTCGATCCCTGAGACCTGTTTTCCTTAGACCTCTGCACACATGTAAGTGTGTGCATGCATGCGCGCGCGCGCGCGCACACACACACACACACACACACACACACACACAGAGTAAGGATTAATAAAAGAATCATTTATTTATTTTTGGGTTTTTGAGATATGGTTTCTCTGTGTAATCCTGGTTGTCCTGGAATTACTCTGTAGACCAGGCTGGCTTGAACTCAGAGACATACCTGCTCTGCCTCCTGAGTTAAAAAAAAAAAAAATTGTTTTGTTTTTGAGACAGAGTTTCTTGTAGCTTTGGAGCCAATCCTGGAACTTGCTCTGTAGACCAGGCTGGCGTCAAACTCACAGAGATCCACCTGCCTCTGCCTCCCGAGTACTGGGATTAAAGGCATGCACCACCACCGCCTGGCTCAAAAAAAGACTCTTTAAAGTTACATATAATCCTGTGGAACTGACTCCAGTAACTACATGAATGGATGGAGACATTACATCCAAAATGAATGTTCATTACAGTGTGGGTTTGCTCATACTGCTTAGTGTTATCCATTGCCGGTTGAATCAGGTCTCACTTATGCATTAACTCCTATTCCTGATTTTCTCTATGACATCATAACTTCCATATATATTATATTCAGGCATACAAGGCACTTCTACCTACAGTAATTGTCTTTGTCTCTAATGTTCAACAAAAGGGAGCCCTAACAGATTAACTATAATTTCCATTTGGGCAATAAAGAGAGTGGACCAGATCAGAGAAGCTTAGGCAAAGTCACAAAGTTAGAAAGTAGGTGGCTGAACCAGAGCTTCTCCTCTGCCACAGTAACTCATGCACTGATGCTGACTCCCTGCAGGAGTCTATGGGGAAACTAGACCCTGTTCCAGATGGTGCATGGCTTTATCTGGCCTACAGGCCCCTGGAGAAGTTCATCTCCTGCCTGGGTTCTTACAGCTATAGTGAGTAGTCAGTCAGTCAGCCTATGTGTAACACTGCCCAGCAAGGTCAATAGGAAGGATAGGCATTTCTGGCAAGTACAACCTCGGATCAGGAGATGCTATGCTTAGGCGATTTGGTGTTTGCCAATAGCCCTGCCTCCTGAAGAGGGCAGCTCAGAAACAAGTGTGGTAACTGACTACAGATCCTGCCAGGCTCCCAGACTCCAGACCTAGCTGTGCTGTGCCATCCTATGGCCCAAGGTGACAGTGACACTTCACATACCCCACTCTCTGCAAGCCCACCCAAAACTCAGAAGTTACAGGCTTCCAAAAGCTCAGAGCAACAAGCCCAGTTCCTAAGGTTCTGAAGTTTCTCTCCCTAGTCTTTTTAGACTTCTGTTCTCAATCCCTTGACCTGGCAAACTCAGTAAGGTACTGCACATGCCCAGAATACTTATATCCTATGTGGAAGACACACCTTGGCTCCCCTCCTACAAGATGCACTCCCTGAACCCTAGCAGACATTCTTACTAAAGTCACAGACCACAGGACTTGTGCTTTTCATCTCACTCATCAGGGATACTAAATGGGACACCCCTGAAGTCAACCCACCTAGGAATGCATTACAGTTCCTCCATCTACTAGCTGGAAACCATGAGCTGGCATTTCCCCCCACCTGCTCATCTCTGGGTTTAAACCCTGGGCCTTGTGTATGATATAAAAAGGCAGTCTTCATCAAGCTGCATCCCCAGCACTACTTCATCTTTAGAGGGACCACAATACACACCTTGTATTACCCAGGACTGCAATGAGGAATAAACACACACTGTGGATAGTCAGAAAATGGCAGCCAGTTCACAACTCGTATTTGCAGACATAACTTTCACATTCATTTTCTCTTCTAACTAGTTCCCAAATGCAACTCCTGGAGGTAGGCAGGACAAGATCATCCTCATTTTACATAGAAAGTCACAAGAGGCCCACGAGATGGTGTCATTTATTCTATGACACATGAACTATAGTTCCTGGTGTCTATCACTTTATTTTGGGGGTGGGGGCTCAAGACAGGGTTACTCTGTGAAACAGTCTTAGCTCTCCTGGAACTCACTCTGTAAAACAGGCTGGCCCTGAACTCAGAGATCCGCCTGCCTCTGCCTCCCGAGTACTGGGATTAAAGGCGTGCACCACTACCGCCTGGCTGTGTCTATCACTTTTGAGCTATGAGAAAGAAAGAAGGGCTCTGCTTCTCCATCCTCTAAGCTTCAGGTTTCTCATTTCTAATAAGGTGGCTAATGTCACCTGCCCAGGGAGCAACTGCAAAGATGTCTCAAGAGCTGCCCATGTACTAACTCTGCTGAGCCACTACAGGGTATACATTTCCCCCTGGAAATGGTTCTTATTACCTCCATTCAGCATGGTTAAGCCACATTAGATAGCCTGGAAGTGGAGACTGTCACTCAGACACTAACCTAATAAAGTACCCCACACAAAACACAGATTCTGTCTTTGTCATACTCCCGTTCCCTACTCCTCCCTACCTTTTAAGGTAAGAAAGAGAAGAATATGAAACAGCTTTCACAGCTGCACCTCTAGGATAGAGACAAGGTCACGTGAGGAAATCCCAATCAAAGTGTGGGAAATTAGAAATATGCAGAGAAATATGGTTAAACATGAGTCTAGAAACAGTGAGGAGAGGGGAGCTGGGAAAATATATGATGATAAAGAGGATGCCCTGCTCTACACACTGGGTGATAACTTCTAGAGTTCATACTCTAAAAGGTAGTAATGCCTGAAAGTACGCATAGCTTTATAGCCAGTTTCATAGAAAGGGAGGGAAACTAGAGTATGGGAGAAGGTAGGTTAGGGTGTGCAAATGGCTGACAGTCAGGCCCGACAGTTAAGAATAGCCTTTCCAGGTGGCTCATGCCTTTAATCCCAGAGGCAATGGCAGGTGGATGGATCTCTGTGAGTTCAAGGCCAGCCTGGTCTACAAAGTGAGTTCCAGGACAGCCAGCATTATTAGACAGAGAAACCCTGTATCAAAAAACAAAACAAAACAAAAAAATGAAACAGCAACATCCAGGACAGCCAGCATTATTAGACAGAGAAACCCTGTATCAAAAAACAAAACAAAACAAAAAAATGAAACAGCAACAAACAAAACAAAAAGAATACCCTTCCCAGACATCTGGGGAGGTCTGGTGTCCAGAGGGTAAGTGACTTGCCCAAGGACATGCTGTGGGTAGCAGGGAAAAGGTGATGTCTGTAGCAGTCTAGTGCTCCCTCCTGTGGCCTGGCCTCTCTGCCTTGGAGCTGGCTGGCAGTGGCTCCTGTCTGGGTGAGAGAGTCTGGCTTGCTTCACTCTCCCTCAATCCCAGTGGTAGAGAGTTCTGGGCCAACCTCTCTATCCCATGAGGGACTTACTGGCTCTGCTCCTTCCGGCTCTGGGTCAGTGCACAATGGTAAACAGGTTCTCTCCACCCTTCACTGGCCTCAGCATCCTGGCCTCTGTCCAGCTCTCCACTCTACTCAGCTCCACCCTGTTCTGTTTTGCAGACTCCAAAACTCAAGGAATCATCTTCTATTCCACTAAGCTGGGGAGGGCACAGATAGCAGAATGCCCAGGGCAGCTCTCCCTGACAACTACAGGAAGCCACCACTTTCCCAAAACCTAGCTGTGCTCAGGCAGAGTGGTGCTGGACATTTTCTGCTTGTTACTGAGTACTTAGCTCACAATCTCCCTTGTAGACGCCCGGAGTCCACCCTGATCTATGTGTGACTCCCTAGACCATCCTTACCAAAACTGTTAGCTCTCACCTATTGTCCTGACTCACTGTGTTCACAAGGGCCCTCCTTCTGAAACTTCCTGGCTCCCTATTGCCCCCCCAATCTACAACAAAAATTGTAGGCCCTGGTTCTCCAATCCTCCTGTCCCTTGCACATTACTCCTCTCTCTTCTAATTTTACCTCTAGGTGCCCCCTCCCTGAGCCACTTCTCTCAGCCTCCCTCCGCTTCTACCTGGCTCCTACTGACCACTGAAGATCTCATTCAAAACTGCCTCTCATTTCTATATCGCCTCTAACTGCTCCAGGCACAGCACAACCAGCACATTTCATTCCACACACTTCTCGCCAGAGCCTTGCAGAAAAGATGAATAACAGCCTCTGCCTTTGAGGAAGCCAATGGTGCTGAGGCAGCTGGGTGGATAAATAACTCATACACACTGAAAAGCAGGCACAGAGCTTGTGAAAGGTGCTAGGAATCTGCAAGAAGCCCCGGGGTGAGGGTGGAGATGTTTGGGGAGCTGACTTTTAAACTGAGGTTTGAAAGCTGACAGGAAGTGGCTAGGCTGAGAAAGGGGGAAAGAACATAGCAGGCAGAAGGCCCAGTATGCACAAGCACAAGTTAACAGGAAGGGCATGGCTTGTGTGGGGAATGTGAGCAGTCCAGCAGAGCAGGTCCAGCCTCCCCACCTGACCTACTCTGCTGAGGCAGCATTCCTTGAGGAGGTATGCTCCTAGAGAGCCCATCAGGTCATTCTCTGCAGTGTGTCTCAGACTAAGAGCATTACCTAGTACCTGGCTGGCACTTGATCAACACATGGTGAACGATTTGCTTTGTGACTTCAGGTCTGAGTTCTCAGCAATAAGCTGGGAATACTGACTGCCTTGAGACTAGGCAGATGCACAGTAGGAGTACGCCCTCTTCAGCCTAACACAGCTCTGGATCTTGAAGGCTAGCACAGAGCTGAGCTCAGATCTTCTTGAAGATGGCCTTTTACAACATTATACTTCTATTCAATTAACTTGACTGAATGTCTGTAATAACACTTACCAGGCACTTGCTAAGCACCAGACACCGCTCAGCATCCAATTGACATCATTTCATTTAACCCTGATAACAAAGCCCATGAGATGCATTCTCCAATTACCAGCCCCACTGGGCAGATGAGAAAACTCAGATTTTCAGCAAGCTAATCACTGCCCAGGGTATATGGCAAGCAATCCCTGGCAGGTGAGGATAGGCCCTCTGCTTTTCTCTGACTATGCCACCCCAATGCAGCACTCAGTGAGATGCACACAAACTTTGACTGGCCCCAGGAGATTAGCGCTCAATGAACTCCAACTCACAAGTAGTGTGACACTTTGCGAGTCACTTTAGCTCTCCGGGATGAGGCTTCTGCCGATGTAAAATCGGGGTTATAATGATAACCACATCTCCCAGAACTAAGTCAGAAGAGACAAGTGACAAGGCTACCACGCAAGCTCCTTTGTGAAATGGCATTAGATAATAATGGCGAGAGACTGGAGGGGTCACCTAGGCATGCCAGGAAGCCAGGACAAAAGTCCACAAGGCACAGAGAGGGAGAGTGCTGACAGCAATTATGAGGCAAACCTGAACTCTTCCTCAGGTGACTACTGGGTGGCCCTAGGAGGACACAGGACCCAGGCAGCCCTCTGGCCACACACTGGCCCTGAAGTTATCAGTAAGCCTACCTCCTCTCTCACTTCTGTTTTTTTCTTCACAGGCCACAGAGAAGGAAGAGCAGATCTAGAGTCAGGGCTGTCAGAGGGCCTTGCTGCAAATGACTCAATAAGGAACTAATGGGGGAATTCCCAACCTGCCCTGGTTGGTTAGGGAGCTCCTGACCTCAAGCTGAGTAGAACTGGCTACTGTCTTACTCCCAAGACCATGGACGAGTGAGCTGAGCACACAAGGGAAGCCAAGTTTTCATGCCTTCACTGCCTTACTTCCTTACAATTGTACGAAAATCCCATGAGAGAGGGAGGGGAAGAGAGCAGAGTCTGTTTTGTGTATTTACGTATCTCAAGATGGCCTCACTATGCAGAACAGGCTGAACTCAAACTCACAGAGATCTGCTTGGCTCTTAAGTCTTACACTTGATGTGTGAAAGTCAGCAGGGCAGTGGTGGCACACGCCTTTAATCCCAGTGTTTAGGAGAGAGGGGCAGACAGAGCTCTGAGTTCAAGGCCAGCTTGGTCTACAGAGTGACAGCCAGGGCTACAAAGAAAAACCCTGTCTTGAAAAACCAAAAATGGATAAATAAACATGAAGCATGAAAGCCATCATGCATTGAGGACACATGTGCTGGGTGCTTTTAAAACATCATCCTCCTAACATCCTCTTCCACTGCCACCAATGTCCAGAGAAGTCACATGGCTGGAAAGTGTCGGGAGGAGGCCTGAAAGCTATGTCTGCTGGTGTCTTGAACTTGGGCTCTTCCAGACCCAAGTCTAGGTTGCCCTTCCCTGTGAGTCAAGACAGGGAGGAAAAAGAAAAAAATAGCATCTTCCCGAGGGCAGACTAGGAAGACTGTTCTGTGCACAGTGTCCAGGGCCAGATGCACTGAGAATGAGCAAGAGCTCCTGGAACCTATGCTCCCTCCTTGGCTCCCTCACACCCAGCTTTTCTGTCTCATCTCAGGGTACAAGTAAGGGAGTGTGTGTGCAGACATGGGACAGGAGTTGTACTATTCCTTGTAACAACTCAGTTACAAAACAACACAGGAGACCTGTTAGGAAGAGTAAACATTTAGGGCTAAAGTCCTAAGACTGTGGCAGGAAGAAGGGCCACAAGGCGATCACCAGCTTTAGTAGGATGGAAAATTGAAACCCCCAGATAACAGGCCCAGTTCCATCCCTTGCTCAGCCAGTTTTCCTGCCTATAAACAAGGCAATTTCCATTACTCCATCAATTTCCCATTGCTCCTGTAATGGTTACCAGAGACTAAAAAGATAAAGCTCAGCATAGTGACACAGGCCCTTAATCCCAGCACTTAGGAGGCAGAATCAGGCCGATCTCCCTGAGCTCAATGCTGGCCTGGTTTATATAGGGGTTCAGGCCGGCCAGAGCTACATAGGGAGACACTGTCTCAAAAATAAATAAATACACCCAGGAAGTTTCACCAACATGCTGCCTAAACATGACCTGAACTAGGCTGGTACTGACACTAACAGACATGCTAACGTGGAAGAAGGAAAGCACACAGGGACCCATCCCTAAACAAAGACCCACAGAGAATTAAGGATGAGAGTTGAAGACTGGGAGAAATAGTCTTCCCCTGGCAAGAGCTCATCTGTTGGTTATCCAATACCAAATGATCGGCCCTGAAAACATATATATACAAGTAACATTATACTGATTGTGTAGGCTGTATTTATATATTTAGGAATAAACACACACATGACTACACATGAGGGAAAACTAAAGAAGGGGCCATAGCCAGGCAGTGGTGGCGCATGCCTTTAATCCCAGCATTTGGGAGACAGAGGCAGGAGGATCTCTGTGAGTTCAAAGCCAGCCTGGTCTATAGATTGAGTTCCAGGACAGGCTCCAAAGATACACACAAACACCCTGTCTTGAGCTGGGCAATGGTGGTACATGCCTTTAATACCAGTACTCAGGAGGCAGAAGCAGGCGGATCTCTGAGTTCGAGGCCAGCTTGGTCTACAGAGTGAGTTCCAGGGCAGCCAAGGATATTATATAGAGAAACTCTGCCTTGAAAAACAAAACAAAACAAAACAAAACAAAAAAGAGGCCATAAATTTGAGCAAAGAGTGGGGTATGTGTGAGGGTTTGGAGGGAAGAAAGGAAAAGAGAAATGATGTAATTATATTATAACCTCAAAAACTAAAAGCTCTTTTTAAAATTAAAAAAGAGATAAATCTGATTTTAAAAAAAGAAATATAGCTTTCTTCCATCTGAATACATCTCCACACACATGAGGACCATTGGTGCAGTGCACAAAGCTCATCCAAGAGGAACAAAGTATGCTAGAAGAGCTGGCTTCTGTGGAATGTGCCACAATGACCCCTGGTGTTGAGTCTACCTACCAAAGCATTTTCCAAGGCCATTTCTCAGAATGTTTGAGATAGATGAGCTCTATTTTCTCTGCGGGGAAACTGAGGTTGAGAAAGACCAAGCAGCTAATGATATGATAGTTTACATAAGCGACCCCAAAAATTCTACCAAGGAACTTCTACAACTCATAAACACTTTCAGTAATATAGTAGGATACAAGATTAACTCAAAAAAATCAGTAGCCCTCCTGTACACAGATGATAAATGGGCTGAGAAAGAAACCAGAGAAACATCAACCTTCACAATAGCTACAAATAGCATAAAATATCTCGGAGTAACTCTAACCAAACAAGTGGTTTGACAAGTGTATGACAAGAACTTTAAATCTTTGAAGAAAGAAATTGAAGAAGACACCAGAAAGTGGAAAAATCTCCCATGCTCTTGGGTAGGCAGAATTAACATAGTAAAAATGGCAATCTTGAGTTTGAGGCCAGCTTGGTCTACAAGAGCTAGTTCCAGGACAGGCTCTAAAAACTACAGAGAAACCCTGTCTCGAAAAAACAACAACAACAAAAAAAGGCAATCTTACTAAAAGCAATCTTCAATTCAATGCAATACCCAGCAAAATTCTTCACAGACCTTGAAAGAACGGTACTCAACTTCATATGGAAAAGCAAAAAACCCAGGATAGCCAAAACAATACTGTACAATGAAAGAATTTCTGGAGGCATCACAATCCCTGACTTCAAACTCTACTACAGAGCTACAGTACTGAAAATAGCCTGGTATTGGTATAAAAACACACAGGAGGACCAATGGAACTGAATCAAAGACCCGGATATTAATCTACACACTTTCCAACACCTGATTTTTCACAAAAAAACAAAAAATATCAAATGGAAAAATGAAAGCATATTTAACAAATGGTGCTGGCAAACTGGATATCAACATGTAGAAGAATAAAAATAGATCCATATCTATCACCATGTACAAAACTCAAGTCCAAATGGATCAAAGACCTCAACATAAAGCCAGCCGCACTGAAAACCTTATAGAAGAGAAAAGTGGGAAGTACGCTTGAACACATTGGCACAGGAGACCACTTCCTAAATATAACCCAAGGAACACAGACATTGAGAGAAACAATTAATAAATGGGACCTCCTGAAACTGAAAAGCTTCTGTAAAGCAAAGGACACAGTCAACAAGACAAAACGACAGCCTACAGAATGGGAAAAGATCTTCAGTAACTCCACATCAGACAGAGGTCTGATCTCCAAAATATACAAAGTACTCAAGAAATTGAACACCAAAAGATCACATAATCCAATAAAAAAAAAAAAAAACGGAGTACAAACCTAAACAGAGAACTCTCAACAGAGGAATCTAAAATGGCTGAAAGATACTTAAGGAAATGTTCAACATCCTTAGTCACCAGAGAAATGCAAATCAAAACAACTCTGAGATTCCATCTTATACCTGTAAGAATGGCCAAGATCAAAAACACTGATGACAACTTATGCTGGAGAGGTTGTGGGGAAAAGGGAACACTCCTGCAATGCTGGTGGAAGTGCAAGCTGGTATAGCCCCTTTGGATATCAGTGTGGCGATTTCTCAGAAAATTAGGAAACATCCTTCCTCAAGACCCAGTAATACCACTTTTGGGTATATATCCAAAGGATGCTCAACCGTGCCACAAGGACATGTGCTCAGCTATGTTCATAGCAACATTGTTTGTCATAGCAAAAACATGGAAACAACCTAAATGCTCCTCGACAGAAGAATGGATAAGAAAAATGTGGTACATTTACACAATGGAGTACTACACAGCAGAAAAAAATAACAACATCTTGAAATTTGCAGGCAAATGGATAGAGCTAGAAAACATCATTTTGAGTGAAGTAACCCAGACCCAGAAAGACAATTATCATATATACTCACTCATAAGTGGTTTTAAAACATAAAGCAAAGAAAACCAGCCTACAAACCACAATTCCAGAGAACCTAGACAACAATGAGGACTCTAAGAGAGACATACATGGATCTAACCTACCTGAGAAGTAGAAAAAGACAAGATCTCCTGAGTAAATTGGGAGCATGGGGACCTTGGGAGAGGGTTGAAGGGGAGGGGGGAGGCAGGGAGGGGAGCAGAGAAAAATGTAGAACTCAATAAAAATCAATTAAAAAAAAAAAAGAAGAAAGACCAAGCAGCCTTCTCAAGGCCACACAGCTACTTAGTAACTCAGGGAGGACCAGGACTTGGGTCTTTTGAGCTCTGCTCAGAAGCCTTTTTTTGCACTGTGTTCCTAACCCAGTTATTTTATTTGACCCTCACAAGCCTTTGCATAGCTGCACCTGTAACCACTTGTCTATGTACGACTTCCCTGTTAGACTATAAGTCATTTGAAAGTAAGACTGGTTTCTATCTGGAAGCTGACACAGGGCTATACATATAGTAAATGTTGGATAAAAAGCAGGGAACTAGCCTGTGATTGAATGAGGAAACATGCTTAAGCCATAAACCACAGAAATCAATTGGAAAGCTGGCACCAACACCCTCATACACCTGTTCTTAGTTAAGAGCACTTTCCCCATTCCGTAGTCTTATGCTTCCAGCCAGAATCTCTGATCTCTAAGACTTGCTAGAAGACTGCCTCTCACAGACACTGGACTCACCTGTCCCAGCTAAGGCACCAGCTGGAAGAAAATCAAGATACTTCACGAAATCAGACTGACCCTTGGTGGTCATTTTCCTCCCCTTGATCAGTTTACACTAGGCCGAAAGCTCCAAGTCCCCTGTCCCAGGTGCCATGCTACCTTAAGGTAAGGATTTCTCTGTCCTCAGTCTCATTCCTAGCTCCGTGGAGAGAAGCTTGGCTCTCCTTGTAGCTTTTCATACCATCCAATTTGTTTACCAGGCAGCAATTATTAAGCTCAGTGTTACTCACCCTCCTGCCTCCTCCAGCCAGGTCAGCCAACTCTCTGTCCTGCTAGAGAGAGACAAAGAGCCCCTTGATGTGCCTCGGGCATTCCAGCCAAGCTATGCACCTTGGGGACATGACTAAGGCAAATCAGCAGCAGCCCACTGCAAAGGCTCCAGAATAGGCCGTGTAAGAGGCCTTTCCACCTCTGTCACTCTCAGGGTTAGCCACAGCCCAAGCTCTAATGACTAGCCAGTCTCTTCCTCCCTCTGGCTACAGACGTCTTCCAAGTCCCACCATAGATCCTTTGGCCTATCTTGGATTCTCATGACAATTTCATCACCTGTGATCCAGCTCCTCTTTCTGTCATCTTCAACAACTAACTCCCTCTGAAACATAGGAAGTCTCAGGCTGGCATTCAAGGCTAACTTAACTGTCTGTCTAACCTCTTTTCCAGCCTAACCCTGCTTCTATCTTGCCTGCAACCCTGCTCTTAGCACATTATATACTTCTCAAAGAGCTGGCTTTTGGGTGGAATGTTACACATAAGTCCTTTCCATCCAATGAAAAGACCCTGCTTGTCCCTTCTGAGTGCTGGGATCAAATGGTACTTCTTCATAGGCTCCTGTAGACAAAGCTGCTGCTTCCTCCTGTAGACACTAAGGGCAGCTGCACACCTCAATTACAGCCTTTATCACTCAACATTGCCAAGATTTGTTTGTGGTTCTGTCTTTCAACCAGTCTGAATTCCTTGAGGGCAACAAGACAGAGATGTCTTGTTCAGTTCTTGATCCAATCACAGCATCTGGCAGAGCAAGTATTCAAGAGTGTCTGCTAAAGTGGCTAAGCTAGCAAAATGAAGCCTTTAGCTGGCTCCCTAGGCTGCTGCATGGGCTGACTACCTCACTACATACGCAGAAGTAAAGAGCTAATCTGTGCCAGCCTTTGCAGGGCTAGACAAAGAGTAGGGTAGTGTCAGGCAGGAGAGGTAGAGAAAGGAAGATGAAACAGAGAAACCCAAGCTGGCAGCTGCCCTAAAGTCCTGGCTAAGGGAGCTTTTAAGCAGGAGTTCTGGTTTGCCAGTGGGGCAGCCAGGCCAATTTTCTCCCTTCTAGGATTCCCCCCAAGGAACCCACCTGGAGGAAGAAAATTGGTCTGGCTGCTTCAGGATTTGTCATGTGATGAATTTGGGGCACTCTTTTCTGAGGTCTTCAGGTGCTTGTGTTCAGATGGGCACTACCACCCCTTCAAGGGAAGTGAGGTTCACCTGATTAGGACTTTCTCTTGCCCACAGGGCAGGGCCTCACTATGACCTGAGAGGTGGGAATTACTCACCTTTAAAAGGAGAAAGAACATTACTGAGCACCTACTCTGTTCCAGGCTCTTTTCACACATTTCATTTAAACCTCACAGCAATTCCCAAAAGTCAGCACTAGCATAATCTTTTCATGGGTGAGACACTGACATTCAGAAATGAGGCGACATGTTCAAGGTCACATAGACAGCCAGATTTCAGAGGTTGTATTAGGAGAGGGCCCAGGACTACCTTCTTCCCCCCCATCCTGATGTAAACAAATTGGGTGACTGAGCCTCAGTCAGGTATTGTTGTCCCCTACTCCCAGGTCCTGTTTCAGGCCAGATGCTGAGAAGACAAAACATCAAGCAGGCTCCACCGCTTATCTCTTTCCCACAGCTTAGGGTTTCTAGTGAGTGGACACACAGGCACCTTCGCAAGACAGCAGCTGGTGAACTGCCTCCTCCTTTATCCTTTACCAAGTCAGATCTTGTCTGAGGCTCTAGAACAGGACCATTAAACGGGATTTTCCTTAGAGGCTGAGAAAAGGAAACGAGAAACAAATGGGAGGGCTCATGGTCAGGAGTCAAAGAGCTGGGCCACACATGTAGTCTTATTCTTTCAAATGGACGACCCAGGGACCACTTACTGCCAGCTCCATGCTCTCCTGGGACCTGTACTAGCTCAAGAGAAGCGGAGAGTCCGAGCTTATACACTAAAAAAGGCAGTGGAGGCAGTACAGCAAAGAGGCAGGCTCTGGCTTGCCAGGAGGGCCCTGGCCCCACCTCAACAAAAACTGGCATAGACCAATCTGTAAGGATGCCAATTAAGCCAGTTCTATGACTTCCAAAGTCATTAGGCTGATATAATTGGCTAGAAGTAGAGGGAACCAGGGGATTAAAGAAGACAATACTGCTGTTCCAGATGTTTCTCCCTGAGCTCAGCTCAAATCACTTGCTCCCCTAACAGGAAGCCCATGCCCACAGGATCCCAAAGAGTGTAACTCCTGACTCATCTGGCCTACATACTGAGCAGATGGAGGCAGGGTGGGAAGCTCCAGCCTCAGGCTAGTGCTGACAATCACTTGGAAAAAGGAGAGGAAGGTTAGGGATTTACCTCTCCAGCTACCAGGGATTTAATTTACGCCCTTTCCCCCTCCTGACCAACCTTCAGCTGCAGGACCATCAGACAGGTCACTCTTCCCCCTCAAGAGATGGAAGGATAACGTCACTCCTCCCTTCCCACCCTTCCCTGCTAAGAACACCTGGTCTTCCTGGGGTCTTACTGTCCAGCTAAGTCTTGGGCTAACCCAGAACTAATGCTGCCAGGGCCTCTGTCTGTGGTTGTGCCACCCACAGGGTCATTCATGGGCTAGTTGCTTTCTTCCCTTTGGCTACTGCTCAAGAGAAGACAGGGAACAATTCAGTCCCACTAACGGTTCCCTCCAGAGCAGGCTGAATGACAAGATGGAAAAGTGGAACAGCATAGGGAACTCTGGTTCAGGCCCCAGCTTCTCTCCTAACAAACTGAAAAAGCAGGGCTAATATTTGTTTCACACTTATCTGTATGGCAGTGGCCACCTCTAAGTTCACTTTTAGTTTTCTGACTTGGTACATCTATCAGTAAAGCATTCGATTAATAAATATTGAGCATTTATTCCACAGCAGACCTGAGGAGAGAAAGAGGTGAACAAGGCTGGTTGGTCCAGTCCTAAACCGATTAGACTAATGACAACACACTCTTTTCCTTTCTGGCCATTCCTGTTAGCCTCCTACACTGTCAAGGGTGTAAGAAGTGCGGAGGAAGCAAGGAAAGGTGATGGCAAGCAGATTCCTGTTATTATCTTCAGTTTTACCTGCCTGCCTGCCAACCGCTTTCCTGGCTTTCCTGCTTGGGGGTGAAGGGCCACGGTTGTAGATGGTAAAGCTGATTCTAACATCTAACATGGATTCTAACATCCTGGATCCAAATTCTAGTTCTGTTGTAATATGCTAAGTGGACTTAAGCAAGTTTTTGCTTCTCTAGCATCTGTTTTATCTTCTGGACACAGGCTATACTGGACAATCTCTTAAGATTCATTCCAGATTAGCCTACAATTTTATTATATCCTTTAGGCCAAAATGCAACAGACATCAGAATGAGGAAGCCTCTGAGTTCTTTCCCATCCCCACAGCCCTTGGCAACTACCAAAACTGACCTATATTGAGACAACCTTTGACCCAGGGTGTCTGAAATGAACCTTTAATCTGGAGACAGAGTCCCCATCATCTCCACTGCAGGACATTTGTGCTAATGTTTTACTTCTCTGGGATGGCACATGTACTCCTAGCCCTCAACCACGAGACTAGGTTCAGGGCGGTCACCCTGAAACTTCCCACAACTTCCCCTCTATGGCCTTGGGCAGGGACTTACTTTTGGCTTTTTTAGAACCACAGTATAAACTAAACAAGGAAGATCCAAGCTTTCTGACACCAAAGATCTTGCTGACTGACAAGCTGAAGAGAATGAGGCAGGGAGACAGAAGTAGATCAGGGCTTTCATTCAGCCTTGGCCTCCCAGACACTGGAGACATGGAGGGCATCTACAGAGTCACATCCCAGGTTTGTAGTCGGAGGATGGAGAAGATAGACATCTGGCTGCCTGGTTGGGGATGAGAGCCAAAGGGAGGTGCTCCCATTGGGCGACTCTTCCCACAAATACCAGAGGTACGCCCTCATTTTTCTCTTCATTTCTCAGACCCTTAGAAGGAGAAAGAAAACTATTTCTTGGGCTATTACTTGTGCCAGGCAGGGTGCTGGGTGATTTCATGTATTAGATTCTCACTTTTCTCAGTAGCATTGGATTAATTTTACCCTTGAATAAACAGGTTAGGGATTCAAGATCTGCCCAAGGTCACACAGACAACAAGTATGACCCCTAAGTCTGGCCCTTCTTCACTTTATACGTTGCCCTGTACCCTGAAATCTGGTTAAATGCCCAATAAGCATGGAAGAAGAATTCTCATGCTTTACAATTTATCAGCAAATCTAAGCTGTTACTTCCAAGACCCCACAAATAAAACTGAATCCCTTCCTACCCCAAGACCTCACCACCCCAGGCACCTTATTCCTTGATGCCTCTGCCCCAACTGAAACCCTAAATATCCTCTACATGATGCTCACACCAAGGAAACTAGGACGGAGTCAGGGTGAAAGGTGAGAATCTGGGTTCTTCTAGTTTTGGACTGGACGAGGCTTAGCCTAATGTGAGCAAGTCTGGAGGGGGTGGTGGAGACAGAGCCAGTGGGTGGGAGGAAACTCCTTCTAGGGCAGAAACCTGGATTTGTAAGATTTTCCTCCTAAGGAGGAGGAGGCATGGGGAATAAGAGACTCTTGGAGGGGAGGGAGTTGTGATAATACGGAACTGACATTTATATGGGACAACTTTACAGAATGGGTTTCTTAAGATAGTCAAGTACTTCTCTAAGTCCCAGGAATAGCTGGGGACACCTTGGGCAGTCACACCTAGTCAGAGGAGGGGGAGGATAGATCCTGGAGTACGGACGGCTCTCCTGGTGATGGTCTCTAGAAACTGGGAAGCACACTGTGGGAGGAGGCTTGGCAGCTCTCTGTATGGCATTAGTCTCATACTACAAGCCAACTGGGATGTAAGTGGGATCTAGTGGCCATCTTTCTGAGGGGCCTGCCACATTAGACTCTCAAGTCTCTGAGAGGACTGACTTCCAGGGGTTCTGTGGGGCAGACGGCTGTATAGTCCAGCATGCTCATCTTGGAGGGAAGATGCTACTCCACTGGTGCCTGGGTGCTCAAGGGTGGGGTGCCCCATGAGTGGGGATCCTGCTGTCTCCCTCCTACTCCAGTCCTAGATCTGGAGTTGGGAAGGAAGTATGCATGCACACAGCAGCCTGGGAGTCTGCTGGCTGGCTCCTGTGGTGATGATGCTGACAGCGAGTCCTAGTGCTGAGGGGCTGAGGGGCTGTCACCCTAACACTACTAGGAAGGGGGAGTGTCTGCTCACCTGTTGCCTGTGACAATGGACAAAGATGCCTTTTGGCAGAAGGTTTGTGTGTGTGAGAGAGAAACAGACACTCTTTGACCTTTCCATGATGGAAAGAAACTGTCAGTGATAAGATGGGTCTGTCTGACAGGGAGCGGGCCAGTGTCAACGTGTCTATGTATCGTGATATAAGGTTTAGTGTGACCCGGGGTGGGGCCAGTCGGGAGTCCTGAAGTCGATCTAAGATTTCCTGGGGTGGGGATCCTGAGGGGGTGAGACAAGGATTCTGTGGGGTAAGGGAGAGGTGGAGAACAGCTATGGGGAAAGTATGGGACAGCCATCTGTGCGCATGTCAGGGGGTAGCAAAGTCAATCAGCCTAAGGACCAGGGTGACCTAGTGTGAGTCTAGTGGTGTTGGTGGCTATCCCCCAGTCGCGAGGGCAATGTCCCTCGGAGGGAGCAGATCATTCGATCTGGGGGTTACCGGCGTGGGGACCGGGAGGAAGGGGGTGGCCTGTCTGTCCGACGTAGGTAGGAAGTAGACTCCGCTTGGGGCGGGTCCGTGGGGATGGGGCAGTGGAGACACTTTGGTGGGTCAGGCCCACGCCTGCGCTGGTCCCGCGCCCGGCCCAGACCCCAGCGCTACTCACGCGCCCTCGGCGCCCTGCGAACCCACGATGAAGCCGAACTTGTCGATGCGGCGCTCGGCGAAGCCGTTGGCCTCCGAATCAGAGCCGAGCGAGCTGAGCTCGTCGGCGGTGGCGGCATCGGGTCCCTGGGCCAGGCTCTCCCGGGTCCCGGACAGGCTCCCGCCCGCTGCGGGCGCGCGCGGCCCATTCTCTCTGCTGCTCTTCGCCATCCTGGCCGCGCCCGCCACCAGAGCGCCAGCGGCCACCTCAGCCGCCTCAGCCGCTCGGCCTCCGCCGACTCTGCCGACGCCCCGCCCACGCACCGCGCCCATTGGCTGCCGAAAAGCTGGGGGCGGCTCCCCAGGGAGCTCCCACCGCACGCCCAATGGGTGCCGAGGACCCCGGGCCCCGCCCCTCTTCCAGGCTGGCGCCAACTGGACCGACGTGAGGGGGCGGGACAACCGTGACCACGGACCCTCCTTCCCTGGCTGCCAATCACACAAACTCACCTGGACAAGCTCCTCAGGCTTTTCCGGGTTGGCCCGGTGCTGGCGTGTCACCTGCTGCGGCTCTCAGGAAGAAGGCCCAGGGCTTCCCCGAAGGTCCCGCCCGCCTCTGCCTCCTTGGGCCTGCTCCTTGCGAAACAGGGTCGCGGGTGGGGCTGCTTCACCCGTTCATTTACAATGATCAGATGCTAGTGGGTTTAGGAATCTGAATCACCTTGCTGCTATTTGGGGCGTTTAAATTAGCTCGTGGGACACGCTATAAGAATAATACCGAGCAGGGTGGTGGTGGCACAAGCCTTTAATCCCAGCACTCAGGAGGCAGAGGCAGGCGGATCTCTGTGAGTTCGAGGCCAGCCTGATCTACAAAAGCTAGTACCAGGACAGGCTCCAAAGCCACCCTGTCTCGAAAAACCAAAAAAAAAAAAAAAAAAAAGAAAAGAAAAGAAAAGAAAAGAAAAGAAAAGAAACCCTGTCTCAAAAAAAGAAAAGAAAAAAATAATAATACCGAGCTGGGCGTGGTGGCGCATACCTTTAATCCCAGTACTCGGGAGGAGGCAGAGGCAGGCGGATCTCTTGAGTTCGAGACCAGCCTGGTCTACAAAGTGAGTTCCATCCAGGACAGAGAACCCGTCTGGGGGGCGGGGGAGGGGGGGAGAAAAAAGAAAAAGAAACAACAAAAACAAACCTGACCTAAGCTCTACTTTCCTTTGTAATCTTTTTCCTTTCCAACACCTTTTTTGGTGAAGATTGATTTGTACTGTTTTGAGATAGGGTCTCCAGACCCTATGTAGCCCAGGACCCTCTCCAGTCTCCCAAGTGCTGGGATTACAGGTGTGGGCCACCATGCCTGGCTCTCTCAATGATTTTATTGAGATACGACTAACATATCCCAAAACTGTTTAAAGTGTAGTTTCTAGGTTTGAATTCCATCACCCCATCCACTCATCCACACATACACAAATAAACATAAATAAATGCATGGCTATAATCTCAGCACTCAGTAAACTAAAACATTATGAGTTTCTGGGCCGACTTGGCTACAAAGGCCCTAACTCAAATAAATAGTACAATACCATGGTTCTTTAGCATCCTTAGAGTTACGCAAACATTGCAATTCCAATTTTCAAATAGTCCAAAGATACTATTCAATAATGGTCACTCTCAGTCTTCCTCACCGGTGGTCTCTGGCAACTACTATTCTACTTTGTGCCTACAGATTTACTCTTTCTAGATATTACAATTATCTGTGGTTAGCAATCATTTTGTGTGTCCAGTTTTCTAAGAGAGGGTCTTGTCTTGCTATGTGATACAGGCTGGCCTTAAGCTTTCTTTTTATTGCTTCTAAGTTACATCTACATTTGAGTGCTTATTAGTGCTTTATTCTTTTCATGGCTGAAATTATACTCATTGTGTGGACATACCATATTTATACAGTATTCATCAGTGAAAGTCATTTGAATGTTTTTTTTCTTTTTCTATTAGGAATAATGTTGTTTGATCAGGGAACATATTTCATTTTTCCTAGAATTTCCTAGGAGTGGAATTTTTGGGTTTTAATGGTAACTTTGGCTAACCTTTAAAAAAAAATAATCTCAGTACTCATGAGGCAAAATTCTGTGACTTTGATGCCAGTCTGGTCTACAGCGTGGGTTCCAGGACAGCAAGGGCTACATGGAGAAACCCTGTCTTGGGAAAACCAAAAACAATAAATAAGTAGTGTGTATGCATGGCATATGTGCAGAAGCCAGAAACAATTATGAGGAGTCATTTTTCTTCTTCTAGCTTATGGATTCTGGGTATCAAACGCAGGTGATCAGGCTTGGCAGCATGGGCCTTTACCTGCTGAACCATCACGATGGCCTGTTTAACCATTGAGTAACTGGCAAATTGCTTTCCAAATTGGTTATGCCATCTCTTGTAATCTTTTAGTAATTTTATTATGCATGTCCTACTCTACAGGTAGGTAAATTGAGGTTCTATGAAGTAGTCAGTTGCCTAGGGTCCAAGACTAGTTTGACAGTCTCAGACATGAACCCTGTTCTCACAATATGCTTATATTTGAAGAATTGGGCCAATTATACATCTATGGACTTAACCCCAGCATCCAACTTCCAGCCCTAGAGATCATCAACTCTTAGAATGGTTCCTCATCCATCTAGTATTCTATGGTTTACCACAGTGTCATTTGACACTCTAATAACTAAGGAGAGAGACAGTCTGAGCTACCAGGCTCAAGATAGGCTACCAAGGGTCTGAAACAAGCTCCAAGAAAGGGGTTTAGCCTAGAGTGACTCACCAGCCATTTTCTTGATGCCACATGGCCAGACATTCTTAGAGACCTGCAGTCTACATTCCATTTGCTTTCAGTTTTCCACAAAAAGAGCAACAGCAGACATGGGAGCAGGCACAGACCATTTTGCTCTTAAACCCTGTCTGGGAAGACATTCCTCCTTTCCAATGGCTGAACACAGCTCCCAGGAGGCAGAGTGGATCTATTCCAGAGAAGGAGGAACCAGATATAACTGCAGTATCCACTTTGACCTATCAATTCTGGTCCTAAGATTCTTTCCAAAACATGCTACCATTCTGTCCTGTAATGTACCTGACAAAAGCAACCAGGGAGAGATGTTCATTCATTTGGGACACACAGTTTAAGGGTCCAGTCCATTGTCATGGTGAGGTAGCTCTACTTGTTTGAGACAACTCTCACCATGTAACCCTTGGAATATAAGGTACGTGCCACCAGCTCCTTTTTCTTTTTCCGTTTTATTTAGTACTGGACATTAGCCCATGAAATGGTGCCCTTCACATTCACAATGGGTCTTCCTCCCTCTTCAGTTCAACCTTTCTGGAAACCTCACAGACATGACCATAGGTGTCTCCTAATCCAAATCCAGTCAAGTTGACAGTGACACAGATACCCAGAGATGTCTTTCAGAAACATGACAGACTATAGTGGATAACTTAATTCTGAGGCTTTTTTTTCTTTTGAGCCATGGTCTGTTACCTAGGCTGGCCTCCAACTCCAGGGCTCAACTTGGATTGCCCTGCCTATCCAAGTACAAGTAGTTGGGACCAGGTAGGCACTACCATGCCTGGCTTCTTTTAGACCATTTCCTCATTAGTAAAATGAGTACTAGAAAAAAACAAAAACAAATGCCTAATTATTTTGAGATTTTAGTGTGACATGTTCTTAAGCACTTGGTACAAGGAAATTCCCAGTAACAACGGGCAGAGGTGACAGAACTCATAAATTTCAAGTTCATGAGTCCACTATAGCCTACAGCTGTAGCACTGAAGTTAACAGCTTAATCCAAAGCACGTGGATTGCTTCACGCCGGTCCTAAATTACCAGGTGTCCTTGTGTAAAGTTATTTAAGAACACCATTTTTCCTCTTCTGAAAAAATTGGAATGTTATAATTACTTGGTGAGCCAGTGTGCTTTGATTCTGAAGCCTTCAGAACAAAGCAGGCTCATTGTTAGTTTATGCGTGTCTGGGTGTATGTGCACACAAATGCATGTGGGTGAGAGTGAAAAGCCAGATGTTCTTGTAAAATGTCTTCCTCAATTATACCCCACCTTATTTTCTGAAATAGTCTCTCAATGAACTCACCAGTTCAGTTAGATTGGCTGGCCAGTCAGCTCCAGGAATTGTTCTGTTTCTGCTTTCCTAGTGCAGACATAACATGGTGAGATTGTGTTTTATGTTGTGTAGGGACCTTAACTAACTCAGGTTCTCCAAGCTTATTTGCTCTCCCAACTGAACCATCTCTCCACCTCCCAATGTTAATTTCTTTAATGCCAGAGCATTGTCAAAATTTTTTTGCTTTTGTTTTTCGGAGATAGGGTTTCTCCTGAAACAGTCCTGGCTGTCCTGGAACTCGCTCTATAGACCAGGCTGACTTCAAACTCACATAGATCCATATGCCTCTACCTCCCGAGTACTGGGATTAAAGGCATGCACCACTACCACCCTTTTTTTTTAAATGTCTTTAAAATGTATGTGTCTGTGTATACAGGTACCCCTCAGGTCAGCTGGAGTAATCGGCAGTTGTGACCAACCTGGTAAGGATGATGGGAACTAATCTAGGATCCTCTGAAAGAGCAGCAATCTTTGAGCACTGTATGACTGTAGTGAAATGGGGCTGGCTGTTACATGGCTGTTGTACCCATGAACTCACAGCACAAGGCCTGCTGGAAACTGGGGCCTACCAATATTCCATCATGGATGAGGAAGGATGGTTATAAGGTCCCACCCTCCCTGAAGATCTAGAGGCAGTTAACAGTTGTTTGGGTAGAGAGGAATATTCTTTAGTGGTATAGCCACTGTTATGTTGTTGCCCTGGATCAAATACACAACCTTAATTAAATGCAGTGACATATACACATACACACACAAACATGAGAGGAAACTTGTTGGGAAAAAGAGTGTTTGCTGGGAGGAGGAAGGAATGATGATAATGAAGGGCATATGACCAAAGCACATTATATATATATATACACACACACACACACATATGTGTATATATATAAATATTTATATATAGATAAAATAGCTTTCTTTTTGGTTTTTCGAGATAGGGTTTCTCTGTATAAAAGTGCTGGCTATCCTGGAGACCAGGTTCGTTGGCCTCGAACTCATAGATCTGCCTGCCTCTGCCTCCTGAGTGCTGAGATTAAAGGAGTGTGTCACCACACCTATTTTACATTTTTTAAATGAAATTAAAAAAAGCAAAACTTTTAAAACTCAAAAAAAAAAGGAGATTAAAAAAAGATAAGTCAGCACTTTTTAAACTTGCAATGTTGTAGGATGTGCAGTGCCAGCAAACAACATTCGTCTATGGCCAGCCACCAAAGGTCACAAGGCTCTGTGGTCAATGAGCCTCCAATGAATGTGAGCCAGGACAGGCTTTCATTCAGGAGTTCTGGGAACTGTGAACTCCATGGCGAATGGATCAAAGGGCCCATTCACTTGCATTCTGCCCAGCCCCATTCCTGGCCCCTTGTCATAGCCTTAGCTACAGAGAGGCACTGTGGGGTCTGCCAGTCTGCAGAGGCAAATGTCTTGACACCATGCCATGTCCCTAATACCAAAAGGGAGCTCTTGGGCATGGGATTCTCTAAGGTTTCCTGATGCCCCCCTCCCCCCCCCTCCTGGAAATCCCTCCAGAGGATTTCTAGTGCTGCCCAATTAGTGTCTAGCAGTAAGTCTGCTTTCAGGTCCCTAAATCAGAAAAGCCTACCAGCAAGCCAAATTTTGCACTAGTCCTGAGGGACAACCTTGGGGCAACCAGGAGAAAGGCAAATGTCACACAGGGTACAGAATGGCATGGCATCAACAAGGTTGAATGTGATGAGTTTGTGCTGGAGCCAAGTTTCTGGGCCTGCCAAGGAGCTGCCTAAGCTTAGGTTGAAAAAGGAAAGGTGGAGCTACAGTGAGGACTAGAATACTGCTTCCGTGATCATGAAAGCACTTTCCTCTCTGATACCTGAATCACATCAAATGAAAAGGTACCAGGAACTCTTAGTTTTGAGCATGTATAATCCTCAAAATGAAATCAGCTTTGTTTACATCATCAACAGGCTCTCATCTCCCTCCCTCTGAATACTTACAGCAACACCTATGCCTCTGCAATAGCACAATTCCAAAAATAATAACCTATATCAGCACCTCACTCAGTGACCAAGACTGAGGCAAATGTTTTGCACATACTCTTCATCTGAAACATGTGATTGTGGGCATGTGACTTGCCTTTGGTACCTCAAACAAGAAAAATCACATAAGGACTACCACACAAGTGCTTGAACAGGATGCAGTGTCAGGTCTGACAGCTTACGTCTTTAATCCCAGCACTTGAGAGGAAGCGGCAGGCTGATTTCTGTACATTCAAAGTAAACCCGGTCTATATAGCAAGTTCCAGGATAGTTGTCTCAAAACAAAACAAAAACAACCAACAACAACAAAAACAATAAAGCAGCAAACTAAATAAGAGGCCCTTAGATATGCACACAGACTTGGCATAATTAAAAACACACATCCTAAAGAACACCTTGTATTCACACTAGATGAAACACTACCTAAAAATCACTGTGCCAATCAGTGAATGGATGATTTCAGGTCTGAAGGAAACTACTATACCAAGTACTGTGGTCCTTGTGCTGTGGGATTCTGCATACTGGAGAGTCCCAATGCTTTACAAATATAAAATGTGTCTATGTAAAAGTGTGCCATTGCACACATGTGGAGACAACTACAGGCATCAGGCCTTGCCTTCCATCTGGCTTTAGAAAGGGTCTCTCTTGTTCACTGGCCTGTTTCAGATGGTTCTGGCTCAGTCTTCCACCTCCCAGTGCACAGAGGTTACAGCGGCTTACATGGATTCTTGCACCATAAGCACTTCACTCACCTGATGTGGGATTTCCCTCTGAATGCTATGATTACTACTGATAAATAAAGGAACTGCTTTGGGCCTATAGCAGAGCTATAGGGGAACAGAGCTAGGTGGGGAAAACAGAGCTAAGCTCAATGCTGGGAGATAGAAGGAGGAGTCAGGGAGAAGCCATGTAGCCCCACCTGAGACTGATGCCAGAATTTTAACCGACAAGCCTCAGCCACATGGCAATACACAGATTAATAAAAATATGTTAAATTAATATGTAAGAGCCATCCATCCAATAAGAAGCTAGAGCTAATGGGCCAAGCAGTGATTTAATTAATACAGTTTCTGTGAGATTATTTTGGTTCTGGGTCTCACCGAGCCACTTCCTCAGCCCATAGTTTTTTAGAAGAAAGACTAATGATGGCAGCAAAAATTTACATACAAACACCACGACTGCTGAGACCCTAAGAGCTCCACAGCACTAGGTAGTGGGCACAATTGGTTAAGAGACAGATTTTATTAAACTGATTCCACGATGGTCCAAGAGGTGTTTTGTTTTTAATTTTAAAAATATTTTTTGTTTAACACAATATCTCACACAGCCCAGGCTGGCCTCAAGCTTTACAGCTGAGGGCAACTTTGAACATCTAATTATCCTGCCTGCACCTCCCAAGTCCCAGGATTACAGGCATACATGTCATGCCTGGCTTCAAGAGGTTTATTAGAAAGACCAAAGCATGATACAAAATGATGAATGACAGTAACTATATTCTATCAGCCAAGCATCACTTGGCATTATGAAACTGTCCAGTAGGAAAGCCCTGGGTTTTCAATTCCTAATGGGCTTCCTGAAGAACCTCCAATCTAGAACCTAACAAGAAGTCGATCCACAGACTGGCTTAGAAAGCTCTGCTATTCTTACCCACGTCAGGCTAGATAGTGGGCAACAACTCTCCTAAGAACAAGGTGAATTTCCAAACTGATTTAAGAGGGAAACAAATGCACAGGCTGTGCTTGAGGTTCCAGAGAAGCTCCTGGAAGAAATGGTGAAAGAAGAGCTCCAATGCAGGAACCCAACTGCAGAAATCTCTCGTTACTTCTTCCTGCCACCTCTCTCCTTGAGGGCTAAGTGGATGACAGCACCACTGGCCATGTTGTAGTAAGCCAGGGAGTTGGAATCCTTGATGAAAATGCCCTGGAAAACAGACAAATGTCTTAGCTGTGGCACCTGTCTTTGACCACATCAATGCAGCCTCACACAGCTGAGCTTAGCTGTTAATAATCTAGACTTCAGCAATATGGAGACTTAAGGGAAGGCCAGTTCTGGATTACAGAACTTCGGTTTCTTCTAGAACACTTTTTCCTTCCTTCCTTTTCTTCCTTTCCTTCCCCTTCCTTCCTTCCTTCCTTCCAGCTGATATTGACAAACATAAGGGACCTTTATCAACATCTGGCTCAATTTTCAACTCCCCAAGATGTCAGCCATGACCAAGTCCAACGAACAGCCAATTTCTCAGGTCATAAGACCTTTAGTGATTACCTAGTTCAACATCCTCATTTTACAGAGGAGGAGATGAAGCCCCAGAAGACCTGGAATACCCACTCCGCAGAGAGAACCAGACTAAGATCACATCACTGGCCTGGTCCCCATCCAGTTCTAACAGGTTTTTAGACCCCACATTAGGCTGTGCTGTCAGGTCCAGCACTGTCAGGTTCACCTGCCCTAGCAGTCCAGCTGTTATCATTTCTAGGATGGGCTCAGATGGCCACATCCAGGTCTCTCCCCATCTACTTTGTAACAGGAGATTGTTTCTAGGATGAGAGAGATGCTGGAACCTAAGGGGCAAGACCGGGGTTACCCTGGCTTACTTCATATTGTAGCTTTTGTTTCCCTGCAGGCATGCCTGTGGCTTCATGAATCTTCACTTTGATGACAGAAACCTGGGGGACCAAAGAAAAGCCACACTCATTCCGTTGCTAAAACCAGCTGGAAACATCTGACCTAATCCGTTGATTCTCAAGCACCTATACCAATTAGGGGTGGCAATACATACCTGGTCTGTGAGTGGGAGAGTGAAGACCAGTCCCTGTCCATTCAGTTTCCATTCTGTCTTATCCTGCATGTTGGGTACCTGCACTTTGATGGACACTGGACCCTGCAAAATAGAGTGCTCATTATGCCTGGAGAGCTCCAAGCCAACCAGGAACTATGCTTTGCTAACAGTGGGCCCATCCAAACAATGACTCCTGTCCCTCTGGCCTCATTTACTACTGCTGCTACTTGTGACACATTAAACAAGGCTTCAGTTCTTTATTTTTGGTTTTTAGACAGGGTTTCATATCTAGCCCAGGCTGGCCTCAATCCTCCTGTTCTGAGATTTTAAGGGTATACTACCATGCTCAGTTTCCTTTCCCTTCCTTAAATAGATCCATCTTGCTTTCTAGTTAATTTGGAACTAAGGTGAAAATATTCTGCAACTCCAAGGACCAGTAGGATAAAGAATGTGGTCTGAAGTACTGGGCTCACAACTCAGCTCCAGAGTGGACAAGATGCCTGAGTTCAATGCAGCTGTTGAGAATGCTAAACAGAAGACAGTCTGAACCTTTGGTAGGTGCTCAAGAAATACACCTCAGTCTTGGAAAAACAATTATGTCAATTTTACAGGGCAAATCTAGTGGGAGCCGGGATTCTGTTTCCTCACTGAAGCCTAACAACTTTCCTAGGGACTGGCAGTGCCAAGGTAGGATCCTTGATCCAGAATGTCAGCAGAACCCTACTCTAACAGGCAGCCTTCCCAGGGCTAGGGGTAGAACTAAATTTTTTTAAGAATGATTTATTTTTATTTTATGTGCATTGGTATTTTGCCTGCATGTATGTCTGTCTGTGAGTGTCAGATCTTGGAATTACAGTTGTGAGCTGCTATTGTGGGTGCTGAGAATTGAACCCAGGTCCTCTAGAGCTGTGCCTAGGACTTCCTCCAGCTAGTTTAGTGTTCCTGGCACTTCACTTAGGTGATATTGTCTTGGCATCTCTACACTGGCCTCTACAAGACTCCATACTATCAGAACCACCACCACCACTAGAACTTTCTGTCCCGCCAGCTGCTGATCTCACATTAAACACATACACAGAAGCTTCCTCTGGCTGACCTACATCCCAGAAGCTAACAGAAAGGGAGTGGAACATAGCTGGAGCCTGGGCAACCCACGATGCTGCCACATACTCCAGGGAAGAGGCAGCATTCTAGATCACAGACCTTGTTCCTGCGCAGGAACTCTTCCTCAGGCATGAGGCTGTCCTCAGTCTTTAGTTTCTTGGATGGAGGCTCGTCTTCCATAGGAGGTGGGGGGTGTACAGGAGGCATTGGGGCTGGGGCTGGGACTGGAGCCACGGGTGGGGCAGGCACAAAGGCTGCAAAGACATGGTACAGTGCCCAATGAGTACAGAAGGGAGGCAGAGGCCCAGGAAGCAGGACTGGGAAAATTTTTAAAGGCTTTACTCCTTAGAGGTATGAAATGCCCTGTCTTGATAAGTCTGGCACTCAGCAGGTTCCCTGGCAGGCAGCCTTGGGAGGCTGCCCAAATTAGGCAGCAGAGGACTAGAGGCAGGGCAAGATCAGCCAGACCATAGTCAACTATCAGGTTTCTGAGCTTGTCAAGGACCTGACCACCAAATGCAGACACACTAGCTATGCCATTTCAGTATCTTATCTCCCTCAATAACTATGGCTCCTAGATCCCAGTTTGGATTTCCTATAGATGGATACCCAGTAGGAATAGTTGCCATTAACACCAGCCATGGTTCTGTGGACTGATCTAACAGATAGGAAAGCAACACTCAGACTGACCTGTTGGCACAATCATGGGAGGTGGGCGGGGTGCCATGATGGGAGGTGCAGCAGGAGGCATAGGTACCACGTTGATCCTGGGTGCATGGATGATGGGTGGCATAGGGGCGATCACTGAGCCTGGAGGCAGCCGGACCACAGATGCCATGGGTGGCCTGGGCATGACAGGTACTGCAGATACAACAGTGGTACGAACTGGAGGCGGCATCTGAGGGTGGGAGGAGACCCATAAGTTAGTCACAGAAAACCAAGGCTCAGGTTCAAGTGCACAACAACTGGCCACACAAGATGGGGGTTGGACAACTTGGACTCTGCTTAGCACTGAGACTGAAGTCTCACATCAGGCCCATGTTAACAACTCACTGCTAAGAGTTCCAGGATAATATTCTGTCCACTGGGGGTTGGTGGTTCAGATTCAACCAGCTCCTCATGGCAGACAGTACCACTAAAGAGGTTGACCTTGACTTAATCTCCTGGATACAGGCCATCAGTTCTCAAAGACCCATGAAACCCACAGCCCTTCTTTGCCTTAAATCTGCTTTGCCACTCAGCTCACTTATTGCAATGTTCTTTTGCGGTGGAAGACAAAGCTACAAGTTTCTACTTTCAAGTTAACAAACTAGCATTCAGGCCATACTCTAAAACAATTGCCCTTCCCAGACATCATCCCACCCTAAGGACCAAAGTTTAAAACACTTGATCATAGGGTAGCTTCTGACTCACTGCAGGTGGCCGGGGCACTGATGTGATTGGGGGTGCTGAGCTGGGGATGTTGGTGGCTGAAGACGGAGGTGGTGGCTGCTGGGGAATTTCATTGGGCTTGCTAGGGCCAATTTTCTCCTTAGTGTCGTCTTCTGGCACCAGGCCCTTGGCCTTATGGATGGCCTCAATCTGCTCCTGGAGGGTGATGTTGGCCTGGGCAGCCTGCTGGGTCCGGGCCATGCTACCTGAATGGCCATCCCAAGTCACCTGCATGGGAAAGCAAAGACACAGTTTGTCAGGACTCTTGGAACTGAGCCCACACGTGGGAGACAGAAGGCAGGGAAGGCACTAAGACTCATTGGAATTGGTACCTTTTCCTCTGGCTTCTGGATCTCCTCTTCACCAATCTTCTTACCAATAGCTGTTTCTTCTACCCCAAAGATGTCGGTACGGCGCTCAGCCAACTGCTTTAAGCTGCTCTCAATATCCAGACCTGTACACAATAGAATGGAGAGAAAGGGAAGCTAAAGCTGGTGCCCCTCTGACAAGTCAGCAGCTTTCTGGGAATGTAGTGTGGAGGTTGGATCCACAGCACTAGCTGGCTGTCAGCTCCAATAAGACACTCTCATCCTTTTGGGTGAGAGTCTTGGGAGGGTTGCCAGAAGAGTAATCCTAAAGACCTGGTCCTTGTCCAGTCCTTACTGATAGGATTAAAGACCCAGTCCCTAGCCCTCAGCAGCCCCCTTCCTATCCCGTTGTCTTTTTATTTTTAAAGGTTCTATGTAGTGCTGGCCGTCCTAGAATTCTCCATGTAGACCACGTTGGCCTCAAACTCACAAAGATCCACCTGCCTCTGTCTACAGAATGCTGAGTTTAATGCTGGGCAATGGTGGCGCACGCCTTTAATCCCAGCACTCGGGAGGCAGAGGCAGGCAGATCTCTGTGAGTTCAAGACCAGCCTGGTCTACAGAGCTAGTTCCAGGACAGGCTCCAAAGCCACAGAGAAACCCTGTCTCGAAAAACCAAAAAAGCTGATTTTAAAGGTGTGCACCTCCACATGAAGCCTTATCCTGCTGCTTTGGCAGTAAGACTGTGTCACTCAAGAAGAGAATTTCAATTACAAGTCTGTCCAAGATAGCAAAAGACTAAGTATCCCTCCCAGCTATTGCCAGTATTTTGTTACGGGGTATCAACAGGCAGCCTTTGGAGAATTCTTTTATACGGTGTGCTGGAAAATAAAGATTTCTTTTGCATTATCATCAGTTGCACCTATCTCCCAAACTCTCACTGACCTCAAGCTTTCTGTCTACATAAGCAAGCTATGGGACGGGACCCTCCACTTTACCTGGTGCATAAACCTCATCATCACTCTGTTTCTCTCGGATGGAGCGATCTCGCTGCTCCAGCCAACGGGGGTCAAGAAGCCCAATACGCATGTGTTCTTGCATTTTGCTGGCAGGAATCTTCTCCCCAGTGATGGGGGATACAAGATACTCATCAGGAGCAGGAGCTGGAGGAAGGGGCTTGGAAGCTAAGAGAAAACAGAGGTATCTAAGTGAGAATTCTGGATGGTACCTCAAATTAAGAATGTGGTGTATTCAAACGTCATTCACTGAAAACATCCATCCAGTGCCACCTTCACATCAGAAACCCAAAACTGGAGAGGACTACATTGTGTTTCCCACCACAAGGCTTGTAACATAGGGGTCACCTCAAGTCCTTCTAGAAACAGCTCATCTAGCTAAATTACAGCTATGCCTATTTTGAAATAATTTGTTAAGTCTCTATACATTAATATGGTGAATAAATCATATAATATTCTGTGAATAAGGAACATGCTAGAATGTAACAAATTGTTTTTAACTTTGAAAAAACAACAACAACAAAAAAAAAACTAGCCCATCTGAAGAACACAAGACCATACAGGACTTTCTTTAGCAGCACAAGGTCTGGGAGGCAGGCCCTACCTTTGGGATCATAGTCCTTTCGCACAATGACTTGGTCCGGAGTTGGGGGCAGAGGTGGAGGCATGGGTGTCTCTGGGGGTGGAGGTACTTTCTGTCCTTCTTCTTCATCATCTGAACCCTGAAAAGCAAGGCAGTGGCACAACCTAGGAGATGAAAGGCCACTTTCCCAAAGCTCAAGACCATGGCAACTCTCAGGGTGCCAATGAGCCTTGGCCCCTGCCAGCCAGCATCCATGTGCTAAGCCTTCTGGGGCAGCTGAGGTCAACTGGCAGCAAGCCAAGCTGTTTCCTCACAACATGAATGGAAGCATCAGGGACCATGGTGCTAACACTCCTCCCAGGCATTTCCAGTGGCTGGCACCAGGCGATCCCAAGAGACCAAAGGCACTTAACACACAGAAGAGGAATACAGGGGCCAAGTTAGTACTCCATGGTAGCTGCTTCCAGAGCAATGCTGGGAGGGAGGAAAAAAGTCAATTCCCACAGACACTGGGGCCCTTTCTTCTCAAGCAGTACACAGATTCTTTCAGAGTGGGGAAAGCAGCTTGGCTCAGGACTCTGTGCCTACTTGGAGGGCCATGCTGGAAGACGGTAGAAATCTCTGAAAGGACATGTAGGCCACATTTAGACAAGGTAGGGAACTAGTGATCTTTTAGGCCTAGGTGCTAGAAAGGCATCAAAGCATAGGGTAATATGGCTCCCTAACAGGGTTGGTGGAGGGTGTAGGTTGGGAGCAGGAATGCCGAGACAAAGGGAAAGCAACAGACTATACAAGGCCAGCACAGCTTTCAGATCTTTCCTATGAACTGATTTTTGTTGCTGGAGCTGGAAAGATGTGTTTGGCTGCCTGGGTTTAAACAGCAGCAGTCAGTCTGGCCTTCTCCAGAGCTCACCATCTTTTGAGCCTTGAAGAATGGAACCTTGGACTAGGAGAGCATCACCCAACCTCTTGGACTCCAGGAGAAAGGTAGGCTAAAACCACCTGGGAATTTACCTCATCCATGTCCTGTACTTGCGTATCCTGGTCCAGCTGGGAAGGAGGCTCTTCAGCCTTTTCCTGCTTCTCATCCTCCTCATCAGATTCAACTTCCATCTCCACCTCCTCACTTTCCCCAAACTTCTCATAGCGCTCTTGAATGAGGATTCGGGCTCCCAGTTCCTCTGGTGTTGTTGGGGGTGGGAAGTTTCCTAAAAGGGGTAAGCCAGGGTCAATGGCATTCTGAGTTGGGCATGGTGGCAAACACCTTTGATCCCAACACTTGGCTGAGGCAAGTAGACTTTCTGTGAGTTTATAGTCAGCCTGGTTTACAAAGCGAGTTCTAGGACAACCAGGACTACACTGAGACTCTGTGTGATGACTATTCTTGGTTGTCAACTTGACTACATCTGAAACTAACTAAAATCCTGTGAAGGATTTTTCTGATTGATCATTTTAGGTGGGAAGACACAACCTATATCTGGGCTGTACCTGGTGGTAACCTGTATAAAAGGACATGAAAAAAGATTTTGCTTTTTGCCTGCTTGTCCTCATTCTTGATGGAAAGTTTGCCTATCCCACTGCTGAGGCATTCTTTCCCTAGTCAGGATTCCAGTGAGACTGAAGACCAGCTGAGACATCCAGCCTCCTGGACTTTCTTTTTTTTTTTTTTTTTAAAAAAAAGACTTATTTATTAATTATATATACAGGGTTCTTCCTGCATGTATGCCTTCAGGCCAGAAGAGGGCACCAGATCTCATTACTCATGGTTGTGAGCCACCATGTGGTTGCTGGGAATTGAACTCAGGACCTCTGGAAGAGCAGTCAGTCCTTTTAACTTCTGAACCATCTCTCCAACCCCCCCTCCTGGACTTTCTAGTGGAGACAGCCATTATTGGACTAGCTAGACCACAGGCTGTAAGCCACTCTAATAAATCCATATAGATAGATAGATAAATAGATAGACAGACAGACAGACAGACAGACAGACAGACAGACAGACAGAGCAAGCGAGCACAATTCATTATATTGGTTCCTCTAGAAAACCCTGATTAATATCATTAATATCATCTCCTAAAAAAAAAAATACAAGAAAAGGCATTCCTTGTCTTGTGAGTGCCCCAAAGGGTAGGGAATTGTCTGATTTTATTATCCGCAGAGGACATCAGAGTCTAACATAGTAACCAGCTGTTGAACTGCATTTAACTTGGGCAAATGAACAATGGTTCCCCTTCTGGAACACAGGGAAACAACACACTAATAAAGTCCTATGCCTGGTTCTGTTGCTCCCCAGGAGCACCAGAGTTCCTGGCTTCCACATGAAGGCACTCTCCTCCTAGACCTACCTTGCTCATTGGGTTGGAAATCCACTGTCTCCACCACTACAAAATCATGCCAGTCAATCTGAGCATAGGCCACTCGCTCCTTCTCTTTCTCTTCTTCTTCCTTCTTCCTCTCACGTTCCTGGAATTTGGCCCATTCTACTCGGTAACACACCTACAGGATTTGGAAATTGCAAGATACCTCTAATGAGGCTTCAGGGCTTCACCTTCAGACCAAGAGGCAACTATATCACAAGGGGAAAACTTCCAGTGTTCCACCAAAGCTGGCTAAGGCCTATGCACTCACAACAGCAAACTCTTGCAACAACTGTGCATGAAAACCTGGTTAAGTGGTACTGTAAGCCTTGTTAAGAGCTTATGGCTGCAAGTGTCGTACGCCCTAGGGAGAACCTATTACCTTTTTTATTCTTTTGCTAGATGGTCATGTTGTTAAGTGTTCATGATTAGTTCTCAGCAGAGAAATCTCTTATTAAACTTTGTGGCAGTTAATGCAGGCACTAGACAAAGGCCAAGGGTAAGTGAAAGTGGTATACAGCCCTAAAGAGGACATTCATATTACTTCTTCCAAGGCTCAGTGAACATTTGTAGAAGAGGAAGTAGAAAGAACGTAAGACCCAAAAGATGGGGAAATGTACAGCAAAAAGACATCTTCTGGACACAACAAAGCCATGACTCATGGTAGCTGTGGTTACCTGCAAAATACTGGACCTATCAGCAGTCCAATACAAATGGAGGAAGGGACTATTGGCAATTAAGGGTGGTTTAAGTAAGGGTATCATTTTCTTCAGTGGTGCAGTTGCTGGTGAATTGGCCACATTCCAGTAAATAATCTCTTATCCCATGTCCATGTAAGCAACTCCAATAAACGCATCAGGGTCACACAAAATGACAACAAGAAAGGAGGGGACCTTATTGAAAAAGGGTTTCAGTGGAAGAGGCAGGGGAAATGAAAGGGTTGGATGAAGACATCTAAAAATTATAGAAGTGTATATGAAACTATCAGGTTTTTTTTTTGGGGGGGGGGAGGCTTTGTTTTTTGAGATAGGGTCTTACTCTGTGGCCCTGAGTGGCCTTGAACTTGTTCTGGGATTAGAGGTGAGACACTATGTCTGTCAAAACATTTTTAAAAATTAAAAAGAAAAGAAAACCTGTTATCTTCAAAAGCAGCAACAATCTAAGTGTCTGAGAAGCAGTCACCTCACAGTTAAAACCAAACAGCACCACCCAATATGCCTAGTGACTTCAGAAGGCACCTACCATCTCTCACCCAGCAATCCGCTCAGGAGGAAGTTTCTGCCAAAAAGTAGGGAAGAGAAACTTGCTAAACTTCTAATTGGCCTTCATAGTCATCACAAGGCTTTTCTTCTCAGCACTCTACAACTAGGTTCAAGCTGATTATCCCTTACCTGGGATGCTTTGGGAACTAAAGTGTGTCTAATTTTGGAATATTTGTATTCACATGTTGAATGAGATGTACCACGGATAGAACCCATGCCTAACCTGAAGGTCATTACATTCCATACGCACCTCATACATATGGCCTGAAGGTTAGAGAAGGTCAACCTGTACTGCCTCAGACAGTTTCTAAACAAAAACAAAACCCACACAAAGAACCTGATACGTTGGTACCTGGTAGTAGGAAATCCTGTGTTTACCTGGTCCAAAACTTCTCGGGGATTTTCAGCCTCTTTCTTGAGCTTTGCAAATAAGCCTTTGGGTGGAATCAAGATCTGAAAGAGAATTAGAGCAACTGTCAGTACATCACAATATAAACAAAGAAGTAGCCTTGCCGGGCCCATCACAAAACATAAGAGATGGATTCTTAGCCTCAATCCCAACTCTACATGTTAAGAGTGTGCAAATTATTTAACAGCTAGCACTTGTATTTCCTTCTCCAAATGTTGACACCACTACTTTAGAGAAGGCCATTTCCAGTATTCCCAGTAAAGCATGCAAGCCACTGGCAGGTTATCCAGAACATGCTACATTATGGCTGCTGACACGACACTGATGCACTCCTATCATTCTGAAAATGTCATTCAGTCCTCTCCACTGTCCTGTTCAAGACTGCAATCAACTCCTCCCTACTTCCCAGAATTTCCAGCCCCTGCCTTCTGATCTAGAATATCTATCTCCATCTGAAACACACAAGACACCTCACTTGTATTCTCCTTCCAACTAAAAAACTTCATGAAGACAGATTTCGTCTTCTCACTACTCCTTACCCAATGTCTAACGTGCATGTACCAAGGACACCGACTGCCTTTATTCTAACCATTCCAATTGTCCCAGCAGTATCTACTTCCACTCATAAAGCAGCACAATTTTACCTTTTCCCCCTTATACCTTTATCCCTAGAATCTACCTGCTAGAACAGCTTTCCATGAGTAGACACCAGTGCCTTCAATGAGTCAATACCAATATCCACATTTAGAGAAGGAGAGAAAAAAGTAACAAAATAGAGACCAAGGATTTCTAACTATGGAAGAAGCTCAAATTGAACCCAGGCCTTACTTAGAACTGATACTATGGAGCTAAAGAGATGGCATGCAGCTAAGAGCAGTGTCTGTTCTTTAGAGGACTTGGGTTCAATTCCCAGCACCCATATGGTAGCTCACAACCATCTATAACTCTAGTTCCAGGGGATCTGATGGCACCAGGCACAGGAGTGGTGCAGAGATATACATGCAGGCAAAACACTCACACATGCTAACTAAAAATAAATAAAACAAATAAAAAATCCATAAAAACCTGATACTGTGTACTTACAGTAATCTTTGGCTTTGAATTTCAGTTATTGTTCTACTAGCTTCTAGATTCTAAAGACATCTCCCCTCCCCTGAAACATGGTTTTTCTATGTAACAGCCCTAGCTGTCCTGGAACTAGCTCTTGTAGACCAGGCTGGCCTCGAACTCACAAAGATCCACCTGCCTCTGCCTCCCGAGTACTGGGATTAAAGGCGTGAGCCACCACCACCTGGCTACATTTTTATATTTTTAATTTTATATAGAGCTAGTCCTTATGAATTCTTTCAACTTATATCTTTAACACCATTTCTAAATATTAAGAACAGATGTATAGACCATCCTACTAAAAAGGAAAACAAGAAAAATGTGCCATTGGTAATCATATACCTGTGAGTGTCCTTTGTAACCCATTAAAACTTGATTTCTAAAGCAGAAAGTCTCTTAAAGAGCTCAGGCTGGCCTAGAACTCCTGGTAATCCTCATGCCCCAATCTTCCTAGAGCTGGCATTAGAAGTGTTAGTTACTATACCCAGCTAACTGATTAATTCATTTTAAATACCAGATTTCCATGTCAGATTCTGTTCTAAACACAATTTCAAAGTGGGACAGTGATAGTACATGCCTTTAATGTCAACACTTGGGAGGAGGAAGAGGCAGACGGATCTCTGTGAGTTCAAGACCAGTCTGGTCTACAAAGAAGTTCCAGGACAGCCAGGGTTTTGAGGATTAAATTAAGTAATAGGAAGCGACTATAAAGAGCTTGCTTCTCAGGCCATACAGTAGACAAGTGAAAATGTAATACACCTAAAAGCAGCTAGTGCTACCTAGTCCTGTCACACAGCAGATGGCCACCTAATAATAATGCTTCATAAACATGTCTCCTTAATAACAAGATTTAAAGAGATAATGACTGAAGCTGCTATTGGGGGAGGGGTGTGCCTTTAATCCCAGAGATCTCTGAGATTGAGGCCAGATTGATCTACATAGTGAGTTCAAAGTCAACTAGGTTAGAGTTACACAGTGAGATCCTGTCTTTAAAACACAAACAAAAAGCACAATAGAAATCAAGATTTAGAGTCTATGAGATGGTTCAGCAGGTAAAAGCACATGTTATGCAAACCCGATATACTGAGTTTGATCCTCAGTGGAAGGAAAGAACTGAACGCTGTTCTCTGACCCAAAGTGTACTCCATGGAAAGACACAAAAGCACCTACAGTCTCTCACACACACACATTTTACATTAAGCTGGGATTCACGTTTCCCCAGATACCCCACAAAGCAGTGTCCTTGTTGACAGAAAGTGAATGCTGTACTCCCAGTGTAGAGACACTACCTTCTGATATAGAGATGAATGATTTGCATTAGTATGGATTTTGCTTTATTGATATAAATTTAAGGTCAATTTTGTTATATGTATATGTATTTCTGCTCTTGATTAAGGGTATTGTGATTGTGTAATTCATTTAAAAATGTACTGTATAATTAAAAAATATAGGTTGCTAATAATCATCAATAATAGTCAAGCTTATAGTCATGTTAGCTAGATTTTCTAGATATATAGAGATATATTTCAGTTAGAAAGGCATTCTTCATATCTTTCAAAGACTACAAAATATGGCATTTAATGTTTTAATAACTGAGGACTTTTCATGACAGTAAGACACGTCTGCTCCTGGCAGCACCAAGCTATTTCCTAAGGAAGATGGACATCAAAGAGGCTCCTTATGGAGTTTGCTAGCTATTTGGGCAAAAAACTGCTCTTGCCTGGACTGCTTAACTGCACACAAAAAACCCACAGAGAGGACTGCTAAACTTGCTGAAAGGTGAGATGATCCTTCAAGGTTCCTGCTTCATAAAAGAGTATGCGAAACATTCTACAGGACACCAAAAAAAAAAAGTGACTAAACTGTCTTTAAAATTTCCTGCTTCATAAAAATGTCTGCTGGATACTATGGGCCTGTAGGCCAAAGATGGATGCCCCAACGGTACAGAGAAACTTTGGGTGGCTATCCAGGCAGCGAGATGTCTCTGTCACTTCTAGAGTTTTGGAAGTTGCTTACTTCTTGTTTACTTAGGTAATATTATATCCTTCTGGAGTCTTTAATGGAGTTAAAAAATAAGTAGTTATTATTATAGTCTTCCATTGTTATAATAAAAGATAAAATGGATCTAAATATTGTAACTGTAGTTCTTGCTTGATAACTTTTATTTTATGTAATTTTACTATGTTAAAATAAGAGCCTTTCTTTTTTGTTTAAACAAAAAAAGGGAAAATGGTGTATGTAGGAGGTCCTTCTGCATTTGTATTGCTTTCATTGGTGAATAAAGAAAACTGCCTTGGTGTTTTGATAGGGCAAAACTTAGATAGGCAGGGAGACAGAACTGAATGCTGGGAGGAGGAAGGCAGAGGGAGAGAGCAGCTGCCATGAAATTGCCAAAGTCAGACATGTTGAATCTTTCCCAGTAAGCCACGATCTCGTGGTAAACACAGATTAATAGAAATGGGTTAGTTTAAGATGTGAGAAGAGGCAGGCAAGAAGAGGCTAGATATAATGGGCCAGACAGTAATTTAATTAATACAATTTCCGTGTGATTATTTTAAGGTTAAGCTAGCCGAGCACCAGGAACGCAGCCCGTGCCTCACACTACAACCCTCTGCCCCAACCCAGCACCTTTGTATACTGCTCCACCAGCTTTGTGAAGTAGTTGAAGAGGCTGTGCTGCGGACGGAGAAAGTCAAACTGATAGTTGCGCTGCTCTTTCTGCATCAGCTGAGTCAGAAACTGACGCCCATTCCTGGCCACAAACTGAGCTGTCAGCTTCACTACATCCAGGTCGAAGGCTGAGATGGAGGGGGGATCAGCGATGAATTCAAACTCAGGAGGGGGTTCCTTCGGTACTATGGTCTCCTGGATCACCTGGGCTTGGACCTAAGACAGCGTTGAATAAGAACAGAACAGAAGTAAACTAACTCTGCAGAATGGCCAAAGACTCCAATGTTTTATTAACTGAGCATCACTGGGACTTGCTATGAGAAGACTGGCACCCAAGGGCATTGGAGTCTCACCCAATTGTGCCTCAACTCCCAACTACTGCTTCAAGTATCTACATCTCTGCTCCCATCCTGAAATTAAAGGCCTAAAGAGGTGGCAAAAATACAAAGGAAATAGGCTATAAAATCTAACTTAAGAGGCTATACAATAAGTCCCATGTGTTCTGTAGTAAATCCCATTGCATAAAGTACATCAATGACCTCCAAGAGAACCACGAGGCAGACAGAATAGATTCTGTGGCTGTTTTTTACAATGAGAAATTTAGGTCCTACAAGCAGCAATCAAAGAGCAAGGTCTTCAAACATGACTTCAACTTTTCTCATGGCTAAATAAAAGGCTGCTTTTCCCACAAAAGTCTGGGAGTGGTGTAAAATGAAGAGACCAGGCCAGTTCTACACAGTAAACAAACTGCACCGGCACTTTCTATCTTCACTGACATTCTTGATTGTCTCTAGTGCTGGCTTCAACACTCCTGGGCCCCAGCACAAACTGGGTACTGGAACCGCCCAAACAAAAGGGAAGGAATGGTACAAGGCTAAATCACCTCCTTTAGCTCATCCAGGCCAAAACGTTATTGTCACACTACAACTAACTCACACCTTGAATTGATAAATCATATTTGGACAAGCCTCAGCTTCATCATCTGTTAAATAGTTGTTCCACTGGGCTCTTCATGATCTGAGCCCAGAGTACAGAGCTTGACCAACAAGTGCTCAAAAAGTGCTATGTACCATCAGTGATTCTGAAAGACAAGGGTAACTTAATTTCTGTCCCTGGTGATTGTGGACAGCAGAGCTAATTATGCCCACCAACCTTGCTTCCTCCCTAACCCACAAAGAGGGGCCGCACTCCAAACCTTCTGGGGCAACTGCTGTTGGGTGGCTTGCTGCTGCTGCTGCATAACCTTGGGGATGGCAGCTGAGGGTTCCTGAGCCTTCCCCTCCTTAAACTCGCTGACCTTGTGGCGGTAGTAGGCATGGTAAGGGTCATTGGGATTTAAGAAGTTGAACTTGGGGTTGTTGATCTCATTCTGTCGGATCCTGGCTTCAAATTCAGGCCCATTTCTGTGGGGGAAAAGTTAACACATCAAATGATGAATGCTACAACCTTTGTGATGACTCAGATCCAAACCTCCATCTGTATCAATATCTGTGCCATCACCCACTCACAAAACCAGTCTATCCCTCAGGATACTGGAGCTCCTCATTTAGTGTCTAGGAATCAGCAGTCAGTGCTATCTGCCAAAGTGGGCCTGGCCACTCCCACCAGTCATCCCTTAGCTCCTCTGCCACAATCAGCTAAACAATTGCTTTTTTTCTTAGAATAAAACATTTTTGACTAATGTAGAATGCTTGTCTAATACATACAAGGCCCTGGATTTGGTTTCCAGCTCCACAAAAAAACAAAAAACTCAAACAGCTAATAAATATTAATGACTTGTCCAAATACTGCTTAAAGTAACTTCATTTTTATTGGGAGGCTCACAAAGGAAATGTTTCTCTGTAAGGTTTATGAGGCCCTGCAAGATTTATATATTTTGTATATATACAGGATAAGGCCATGGTGCAATGGCTTAGTAGGTAAAGGTGCTTGCTGACAAGATGAACAACCTGAGTTTGATCTCCTGGTTCCACATGGTAAAAGGAAAAGAACTGACTCTCACAACTTGTGCTCTGATCCGTGTGTGTGCGTGTGTACTTGTGCACATACGCACATACAGATATATACCCACACAAAAGAAATGCAATCAATCCTCTAGAACAATGACAAAATGGGGAATCCAGATTTTTAGAGTCCCAGTAGGTATAACTCAAGCGGTAATAACTTTTTGGTTTTGATTTTTCAAGATATGGTCTCACATAGACCAGGCTAAGAACTGGCCTTGAACCCCTGATCTGACTGCTTTTACCTTCCAGGTGCCACTAAGTGTGCCACCAAACCTAGTTCCAAGTGTCATACTTACATATAACATCCGTGTCAGCTTAAAGGCACACAGCCTTAAAAAGACACAGGATATAAACACCTTCAAGTTTCTGCTTCACTACTTAGTCTCACATAGAGCAAGGCTCCAAAGTATTCCTTGCTTTGATTTTCACTTATGTAAAATATGACTAATACCACTTTCTCTCTATACCTCCAGGTATTATTGAGATTTGTTTAAGTAGTGTTTAAGGAAATGCTCAAGACTTTTTAAATACAGTGGCTTGCAAACAAAGGGGATAGTTACTACTATGTAGCCTAGAAGGGGCAGTTCCACCAACACTGGAGATGACTGGCCTCTTAGGAGGGGCTTCCACTGATTCTCGCCAGACCCCTACGTTCAGGGAGGGACACAATGAAGATACCAAGCCAGACTCCCAATTCCCACTGCTGCAGGGACTAGTGCCAGACAGGTCACTTTCTTCAGACTTGTCACACCCCTGGTCCTGTCAGTTAAACAGAGCAGAAGACAAGACACAGGTGACTTTTTGGTTAAGATCAGCCACTACAGGGGCTCAAAGGTTAAGAGCACTGGCTGCTCTTTCAGAAGTCCTGAGTTCAATTCCCAGCAACCACATGACTCACAACCATTTATAATAAGATCTGGTGCCCTCTTCTGGCATGCAGGAATACATGCAGAGAAACACTGTATACATAATAAATAAATCTTTAAAACAAAACAAAAAAACAAAAGATTAGCCACCAAAACAATCTGTGACATCCATGGCAGACTGTGGAAAGCCTATACTCTAGCAAGTTCTGGTCACACTGCAGTTTGGCTAACATCATGAGGTCTCAATTGTGCATTAGTCCAACTAGAACCTCATGCTTTGGAAAGAAGCATTTTCCTACCTCCCTATGTAATGTAAACCACACACAGCAGTATGAATACAGATTTGATTTGGATCCCACTAAATGAGGTCACCATGTCTGGAAAATGGCTTCTAGAAAGGAGGGTCTGGGTTGTCTCCTGCAGTGCTGCCTAAGCCATAGTCTCTACACATCAGGAAACAGTTAGAAAGATAGAATGAGAAGGCAGATGTACTTATTCCAGGAAATTCCAGTGCTCTAAGTTGGCTTACTGCTAATTTTAGAATTAAATCTTCCAACATAAGGAATGGATTTCAGCACAAAAGCCTGACTCTGACTCAGCCCAGCTGGCAGGGCTTTTTAAAGGTAATTTCCAATTTAGCTTTTTGATAGGAAAATGCAGGTCTGGGAAGACCTACCTTCAGAGAAAAGAGTCCTTTTAGCCAGATTTGGTTGCAGATACCTACTGTCTGCTCCTGAGTACCAGGCTTAGCAGAGAAGACCTTATAACAGCTCTCTCCCAGAGCAAGATCCTGACCTGTCCCTTCATTTCAAAGCATGATTTTATTTACAATTTCTGAGAGAGAGAGAGAGAGAGAGAGAGAGAGAGAGAGAGAGAGAGAGAGAATGAGAATGAATGCATATGCTTACTAGTGCTTACATGGAGACCAGAGTTTTGACATTGGTAACCTTCTCTATTATTTTCTGCTGTGGGATGGTTTTTCTGTATGCTATATGTGTTGTTCTCATTGGTTGGTAAATAAAGCTGCTTTGGCCTATGGCAAGGTAGGACAGAGCAAGGAGGGAAATCCAAGCAGAGATACAGGAGAAGGGTGGAGACTGGGAGATGCCAGCCAGCCAGTCAGTCGCTGAGGAAACAAGACATGTAAAAAAATAAGGTAACAAGTCATGAACCCTGTGGCAAAGCATAGATAAGAAATATGGGTTAGTTTAAATCTAAGAGCTAGCTAGTAATAAGCCTGAGCCTCGGCCAAGCATTTATAAGTAAAATTAAGCCTCTGAGTGCTTATTTGGGAACTGGCAGGCAGGAGAGAAACCTCTGATTACAATTTTCCATCTTATTTTTTTGTGACAAGGTGTTGTACTGAGCCTGGAGCTCACCATTATGGTTAAGCAGGCTGGCCAGTTAGTGGGCCCCAATAATTTGCCTATCTTTACCCACCAGGGTGAGGTTACAATCACCCCCACACAGAGACATACATACCACACTTTTATGTGGTGCTAGAAAGTCAAACTCAAGTCCTAATACTGTACAGCAAGCATTCTACCCATTGAGCCATCCCAAGTTCACATTTATAATGTCTACAAAAGTGACTGCCATGGGGGGGGGGGCTGGAGAGAGATGGCTCAGTGGTTAAGAGCACTGGCTGCTCTTCCAGAGGTCCTGAATTCGATTCCCAGCAACCACATGGTGGCTCACAACCATCTGTAGTGAGATCTGGCGCCGTCTTCTGGCATGTGGGCATACATGGAGGCAGAATGTTATATACACAATAAATAAATAAAAAACATGGTGAGGTTTTTACACTAGAGATAGAATTCATATCTTTATACATAAAAATATATACTCACTCCAACACTAAGCTACACAATCAACCTTTTTATTTCTTTTTTTTCTTTATCTATCCATCCATCCATCTACTTATTTTGGGGTTTGAGACAGGGTTTCACTGTAGCTTTGGAGCCTGTCCTGGAGCTACCTCTGTAGACCAGGCTGGCCTCAAACTCACAGAGATCCACCTGCCTCTGCCTCCCAAGTGCTGGGATTAAAGGCATGAGCCACCACTGCCCGGCTAACCTTTTTATTTTTTATATCTATTTTTTTAAGACAAGATCTTGGCCTTGGTTGACCTGAAGCTCACACTGTAAACCAGGCTGGCCTTGAACTCACAGAGACCCACTTGCCTCTGCCTCACATAAATAGGGGACTTGAAGGAATATCCAATCCATTTTGTTTTCCTTTTCCAAAAATACAGTTTGTGTCTGTGTGTGATTACTCAGATTCTCTGGTTGAGTTGCCTGACATGGGTGCTGGGAAACAAACTCAGGTCCTCTGTAGGAGCAGAAAGTGGTCCCAATGTCTGAGCCACTTCTCCAGCTTCTATTTCCTTTCTTTGAAATAGAGCTCACCACGTAGCCAGGCTAGTCTCCAAGTCCTCGCTGCCACAGGGATCCAGGGTGTGCATCACTATAACAGTGATGGGTTTTTCTTTTTAAGAGAACTCTGATAGTCGTGCTTTTCTGTCTATCGCAGCAGAGCATGAGACAATTATTGGAAAGCCACTTGCATACATGTGTGCACACAAGCCTGTGGATACCAGAGGTTGATATGCTATCAGGTGTCTATCATTTCCCATCTTATTTAAATTTATCTATATATTTATTTTAGATAGTGTCTGATAGTGTCTAGCTGGACTGAAATGCTACTAGGGTAGACTGCAACTCACATTGATTGACCTGCCTCTGCCTTCAGAGTGCATCAATACACTGGCCCCACTTTAGTTTTTGAAGCAAGGGACAAGGTCTCTCACTGAATCTGAAGCACAATAATTTAATAGACTTCCTGCCCAGCAAGCTCCAGGAATCTGCAATCTCCATTCCCCAGTACTGAGGTTACCAGAAGTACGTATCACTAAATCTTGCTTTTACATGGGTGCCAGAAATCCAAACTCAAGTTCTTGTACTTTCATGACAGGCACTTTACTGAACTGAGCCATCTCCCGAGCCCTTAGCATTTTTTCTTTTAATGCTCTCTTAGCCACTAATGTTTCACATGGGAATTTTGTTCTAAAGAAACAATCTAAGAAAAGACAATGTTCAAACTCTTCTTACAGCTTCACTGACCAAGTAGAAACACTGGAAACAATCTCAAGAAAAACATAGTCTCAACACCCTGCATCCCTCTTTATAGGAAGCATCCAGCATGAGGGAAATCATAGAGTAATGTAGGAAATGTTTACAACTTAGCATGCAAGGAAAAAGACATAATAGTACTTGTGCTGGTTATTACCATATCCAAAAAAGGATGCTAGGAGCAGAAGGAAACAGGAAAAGGTGACAAGAGCTGGCAGGAATTGTCCTGACAGTAAGATTGCACCTATTCCTTATTCAACACCCTTTTCTCAATTATTAACATCACAGGAGAAATGGCAAAGGCATTAATGTTGCTATGAAACATTAGCCAACTAAACATAATAATACCCAATGTCCTAATCTTAGGGCAGTTTTTAGGTGAAAGTCTTAAGTTACAGTGACATAAACTCTCATGGAGTAGACACTGCAAAAGATGTCAAACAATCTCTTTTGATGTTTTAACTTGAGTAGGAAGTTGGAAAAGAAACACCTATTAAATGATACAAGGTGGTAGAGATGTTGCCTCAGGGGAGTGACTATGAATATGGGCCTAATACAGCACATGGCCCTGGACACTGTTTGGGGCCAAGTAGTACTCATATAAGAAGCAGTCTAGTTCAAGAAAAGCCAGAAATCCAGACAGATTGTGAAATCACTTCATTTTTAAGTGTGGTAACAGGAATTTTTAAGAAAGATTCTAAGGACAAACAAAACATCTGTAGACTGGATATATCTGTGGGTTGCCAAAAAAAAAAAAAAAAAAAAAAAACTCTATAAATGCCCTAAGCCAGGGAATGTGTTGGCCTTTGGAGTCAAGTGGGCCTAAAGATTACACCTAAGGATGTAGGATGAAGAGGTTGGGAAAAAGCCTGACCAGTTTTCACCCTGCCCAGAAAGATTAACTAAGTGTTCATAACATCACTGAGCTTTACTCAGTCAGCTCGCTCTTGACTCATCTGCAAGTAATCATATAAGGCTCCTTACACAAAGAAAATGATCAACTCTGCCTTCTATCTCCTCTGTTCAGCAGCCCAAACACAGCACACACATCATCAGGTAAAAGAAGCCACCAGGAATTCCCTCAGGCTTGTTTTGGAAGCTGAAACTCCTGGTGACTATATAGTTGGGTATGGCTCTCACTGTGGTTACTGCTGTGGCACGTCAAAGACACCAATCCTGCTTATTGCCCACCTCAAACAAAAAACCATGCTGCCTTTGTGCTGACTCAAAAGCCCTTTATGTTACAATTTTCCCCAACCCACTGTGCAGAAGCAGCTGTTACCTGGCCACAAAACTGGCAGTCTTGTCAACGATATTCCTGACCTCTGGAGGAGGGTAAATAATCCCTACCACTGGCTTGGAAGGGGTGGATTCCTCCTTTGATGTTGCTTCTTCTTCAACTGGCTGTGAAAACAAAAGAAAAGATCTTCAAATTCCTGGTTTGGGTTAGGCTATCATAAGCCAGCTTCTAGCATTTCTCCAAGACATGGCTGACAATAGTCTTTGCCTGCAGACTTCTCATATATACTTATGCAGCCATTCCTAAGAGCTAGGAAAAAGAATGGCTTTCTTGGCTCCCCTTTAGACAGGCAGACTGGTGTGATCAGATATACTTTTTTTTTTTTTTTTTTTTTTTGCTTATTTGCTGACTTACGGCTGAAACTTAGAGGCTTATACATGCTAAACAAGGACCTGATTATATCCCTAGCCTCCAAATCTGCATTTTTACCCAATGTCCATGTGATTCAGATTCACGGATGTTGACCACATCTAAGAAACCAAACTTCAGAATCCAAAAGGCCATGTCTTTAGCCCTGAACCTAGTATTGTGTCTTGCATAGAATACTTAATGACTGTCTGCCAAAAAAACAGCTCAGTAGTTTAATGTGTTTACCATGCATGAGGTCCTAGGTTCTATACTTAACACAAACAGAAATAAAGGAGAGAAAAGAAAAGAAGAAAACAGTCTGGCTGATAGATCATTCTGTCTTAATTGTCCATCTTTTTATCCACCAATTCCATAAACCTAGCCACTGTTAAATGCATAAATGGTTTGTGGAGCGTCAATGGAATTTGACACCAATGGTTCTTTAATGCTTTATCTAGCAGCTTCTTCTTCCTCTCAGTTAAGAGTTGGGCTCTCATCTTAAAAAACTGAGATTTCCTCCATCTTCATGTTCCTTTGGGCTGCTGCTTTCCCTTGTTCTTCTCTGGCAGCTGAACATTCCAAGTTTCTATTTCATCTCCTATTTGGTTCTCATTTACTTCAAGTATTTTTATTTATTTATTTACTTATTTATTTGGGGGTTTTTGAGACAGGGTTTCTCTGTGCAGCCCTGATTGTTCTAGAACTCACTTTGTAGACCAAGCTGGCCTCAAACTCACAGAGATCCGCCTGTCTCTGCTTCCTGATTGCTCAATTCAAATATTCTTGGCAACTGTGGGAGCCTTGTCTTCCATCTTCTACATTTTATCTCTTATCCTATACACTGGAAACCTCTAAACCAGCAGTTCTCAACCTGTGGGACTCGACTCCTTTGGGAGTTGAACGTCCCTTTCTTTCACAGGGGTCGCCTAAGACTATCCTACATATCAGATATTTAGGATTAATAACAGTGGCAAACATATGTAAACATATGGTTTACAATTTCTTCTCAGTATTCTTACTGTCTTCAGCCAGACACTCTTGAGAACTATGTTCTACACATTTCTTTCCCCCACTTTAGGCTGAAAAGTCTTTTCTACATCGATCTACCAGGCAAGTCTTGAATACCACCAAGCTTTAGACCCAACAGACTCCTGGGTACTTTCATCTCCAACCTGCGAATGGTTTTCCAGACCTACTGAGCCTCCCTAATTCATCAAACACCAAGTACACCCCAGGCACTTGAAGCGTATTAACTCTTAGGATCCTGATGACAGCCTTGGAAGTGTTCTTACTCCCTAACTCCAGACAACAGGAATAACAAATTTGTGCCTGGCCCCCAGACAGAATCAGGATTCTAGCACATCACTTTGGCTGGAGAGCCTGTGCCAACAGCCATTCTGTGACAAACATGTGCCCATCCCTCAGACCCTCAGTGTCTTTGGGATACTGTTAACTGTTTCTCTTCCCCCTCTTTACAGCACTGTAAGTCTACATTTCTGAAACACAAATGTCACTATCCAGCCTAAACTATCTCCCACTGTCTTCATAGACATGTTCAAATTCTACCACCATTATTCCAAATCTGCCACTTGGGCCACACTTGTTCATGTACCTTTGAAAAAAGAGGGAGAGTCTGACTCTACTTTGGTGGTTTTGTAACTATTATTTGGTATCACCTTGTCTGTTATTCCCCAGTGTCAATGAAAATACACAAGCACACAAATATATAAACGTTTGGAGAAAGGACATGGGCCTCATCTGTCATATTTGGGATTGTATTCTGAACCCAAAGCAACAATAAGCATACAGTATGTGCCTGATAAGTGTATGTTGACTAATTTCCTTTCCCCCATCACTCTTCATTGTTATTCTTTCCTACAAAACAGCCACTCACCTCTCACTCCTGCAGACTTTCCTCACATTGATTTCCCTTCTGCTCCAGCAAGCAGTGCTGGTTAAATTCATGGCTTATTTGTATTCAACCTAACTGCAATTATTTACCAATATACTTCCGCCTCAGCAATCTGTTAGCTTTTGGGTCTCACCCTGTAGTCCAAGCTAGCCTTCAATTCATGATCCTCCTGCCTCAGACTCACAAATGCAGGGATTACTGATGTGTCATGTGCCCAGCCTTGAGAGCTTTTAAAGGCTGCCTGGACATTGTATCACTTACACCGACACAGAAAATAAACATTGAGTGTTTATGCATGCCTGTACTTTCACTAGTCTGGGCTCTCTCTTAAGGTAGGGGTTACGCCTCAACCGTTCTACAATGATGAAGACTGGAACCTTGTCTGGTTTAGGAAAAGCACCTCGTAGGTGTTTGGGAAAAACGAGAAAGACGTAAGGCAATCTAGGAAATTAGCGATTACTGGACAAAGGCTGAGCGACCGGTAGGCCCAAAAGCCACAGTGGACAGACTGGCCCAATGCTTCTCACATCTGAACGAAACACCTTGGGATCGGGTTAAAATAAGGTGTAGAGTGGAGGCTTCGTGATTCTAATAAGCCCCCAGGTGAAGCCTAGGCTGCAAGTCCGCAAGCTTCTTTGAGAATTCTGGTTCTACGGAGCTTTCTGGGACCAGAAGGCAACGCAGCGCGTTGACTCCTGGGACTTGCAGTCCCTCCACGTCCTTCAGGGCTGCCTGAGCTTCCAGCAGGAGTGCCGTAGCGCCGTGCGGGAGGGGAGGGACGAGGCCTACACCGGGGCTGCGGGCTGAGGAGCACGGGGCGCGGTACCTGTTTGGGCTCAGTAGCTACTGGCGGCGGCGGAGGCACCGCCTGCACGGGTCCGGCCGGCATGACTACGACGCTCAGAGCTGCCAGTCCGCCTCAGGGTGACAACCGGTACCGCGGTAAGGTTAAGCTCCCCACACGAAGGCTACAACGCAATGGCAAGATGGCGGCGACCCAGCGGAAAGCCGCGGAAGCCAGTGAACACACTTCCGACCCCGCCCCCCGGCCGTGGCGCACTTCCCACCCCGCCCCGTGGGCACGGCGGCGCGCTACGCCGTTGCCATGGCAGCGGTCTGGGCGCGCTGCTAAGGGTTTCGAGGGATCCCAGGAGCCGCAGGCGCTCTGGGGGAAGTTCTGTGAGCCGGACAGACACAGAGCTGAGGCTGCCACGCCGGAGACAGGTGAGCTGAACTCCCCTAGCGGCCCTGGCCGCTTCCTCGCTCCCTGAGACCGCACCTACCAAGCCCCCCACTCCAGACTTCCTTCCTGCTTGGCCTGTCATTTTGAAGAATTTTCCTCCCATTAGACCTGTTGCCGTAGGCTCCCACCTAACTACACCTTTAGTCCCTTTTTTCTGTTCAGCGCCACCTCCTCCGGATCCCGCCTTACAGAGCCCAAGCCCACAATTCTCTGGGGTCTCTTCCCACTGGCCTCTTTTCTAAGGTGCACCCTAACTTCCATAGCCCCGCCCTCAAGCCCAACCTCCTCCAATCATAGCTATTCTCCAAACTCCCACCGGTGCCGGTCTGCAGACCACGCCTCTCGCTTCCCGGAGACACACCTTCAGTCTTTTCTCTTTTGAGATCTTCTAGGTCCCCGTTCCCTCTTTTCCCAATTCCCGAATACCGAAAGAGGGTCTGTGCTCATCCTGCCTCGCTTCACCTGTGAAATGGGGCAGCAACAAAACACCCAAGGAAACCAAAAAAAAAAAAAAAAAAAAAAAGGCCGGGCGGTGGTGGCGCACGCCCTTAATCCCTGCACTCGGGAGGCAGAGGCAGGCGGATCTCTGTGAGTTCGAGAACAGCCTGGTCTACAGAGCTAATTCCAGGACGGGCTCCAAAGCCACAGAGAAACTCTGTCTCGAAAAAACAACAACAACAACAAAAAAAGAACAACAACAACAAAAAACGCCCAAGGTCCCTCTTCGTCCACTCGGTAGCTGGTTATTTCACTGTTATTAATGCAGAATAGGGATAGTTAGGATCAGTTGGGCATTTATTTACTCCAAGCTAGATCCTGTGTCAAACACTACAGGTAATGCATCATTTGCTCCTTAGAGCAAGCTATTTTCTTGTGAAGACCACGAAGTAAGAACAAGGGGGAAAAGTTCTGTATTGGGGTGGGGGGAGATTCTATTCTCAGGCCAGTTTTCTTACTAATCTGATGTTTATTACTATGTCTTTACTGTGTCACTTTCATGTCCCAAGGGGTCCAGACAATAGCTAACTCAGGTCAGAGATTGGCAATTGCCATGTACGTGGTTTTAGCGTTTCAAAAATAATTTCTTAGGGTGGGTGGTGATGGCGCATGCCCTTAATCCCAGCACTCCGGAGGCAGAGTCAGGCGGATCTCTGTGAGTTCGAGGCCAGCCTGGTCTACAAGAGCTAGTTCCAGGACAGGCTCCAAAGCCACAGAGAAACCTTGTCTCGAAACCCCCCACCCCCCAAAAAAAAATCAGTAGAGAGTAACCTTGGGTATTGTGTGTGGATACATATTTGTGGTGCTGACGGTTTGCCCAGGGCTTCAAATGTGTTAAGCAAGTGCCGTACTACCAAGCTGTAGTGTCTGCTTAACTTTGAATATACTTGCTGTTTTGATCCAGAATCTCATGGGAATTGGTATCCAAGATGGCCCCAGTAAACAGATTGATTTTTTTTTCACTCAGTGCTTTGCCTCCTGAATATGCTTCTCCCCAGACTGGAGCTTCTTGTTTGCTTTATTTCCTGTGTCCTTTCCAGGAAAGAAATCCAGGATACCTCATGTTGTTGTTTTCCTTATTGTCTCCACTTCACTTGGGGACATAAAATCTCTTGGGCTGCACTGTCTCACCAGAGGCGGTTGCTAAGTCAACACATGGGAGATATGAGTCAAATGTATTTGTTTGTATGTGAGTATTATGGGCAACACTCCTTGCAGGGAGTTAGTGGTTTCTGAAGGATCGCTCTCCCCTCCTCCCAAGTTTCACTTTATAGCCATGGATGTCCTTGAACTTGCATTCTTCTTGCCTAAGCCTCCTAAAAGCTAGGGTTACAGGCCTTGTTATCCTACCCTGCCTGACCCTAACAGAGAGATTTTAAATCCCATTGTTGATAAACACATAGCATTTTAACCTCTCCACCTGTACTGCACAACACAGTAACCACTAGCCCCATGTGGCTTTAAGTATTTGAAATAGGGTCAAATGTGGTGGAGTCACCTTTAATCCCAGTACTTGAGAGATAGAGACAGGTGGATCTCTGTGAGTTTGAGGCTAGCCTAGTCTATACAGTGAGTTCCAGGACGCTTGGGGATATGTAGAGAGACATTGTCTCAAAAAACAAAAAGAAAAAAAAATGCTTTTGAAATACTACTCTCGGCCGGGCGGTAGTGGCGCACGCCTTTAATCCCAGCACTCGGGAGGCAGAGGCAGGTGGATCTCTGTGACTTCAAGACCAGCTTGGTCTACAGAGCTAGTTCCAGGACAGGCTCCAAAGCCACAGAGAAACCCTGTCTCGAAAAACCAAAAGAAAAAAAAGAAAAGAAAAGAAATACTACTCTCTGGTACAAATTGACCCTTATGGGTCAAATAAGCACTGGACTTTGTGGCTTAATAAATTAAAAAATGTTTAAGGGTTTGGGGTATAGCTCAACCAGTAGAATATTTACCTAGCATGCACAAAACCCTGAGTCCACTCTCCAACACACCTGTCCTGAGAGCACTTGGGAAGTAGAGGCACGTGGGGATCAGAATGTGAAGGTCATCCTCCTCAAAGTCAAGGCCAGCAGGGATATAGACAAGACTGCCTTCTTTCCTTCTTTCTCTCTGAGTTTTTTGTTTTTGTTGTTGTTGTTTAGGTTTTTCAGGACAGGGCTTCTCTGTGTAATAGTCCTGGCTGTCCCGGAACTCACTTTGTAGACCACGTTGACCTTGAACTCACAGAGATCTGCCTGTCTCTGCCTCCCAAGGGCTGGAATTAAAGGCTTGGACCACCATGCCCAACACAAGCATGTCCTAAAAACAAAAAATATTACCCAGTCTGTAGAGATGACTCAGAAATTGAGACCATGTATTGCTCTTGCAGGAGCCCCGAGTTCACTTCCCAGCACTCATGTCGGGTGGCTGACCTGCCTGTACTATCAGCTCCATGGGATCCAACACCACCAGACTCCATGTGCATCCACAAGCATCAGTCACACTTACACTTACAAATAAACAAATTAAAAATAAGTAAAAATCCAAGTATGATGACACATACCTTTAGTCCCAGCCCTCGGGGGAGTATGGAGCAGATACAGGCAGATTTCTGTGAGTTTGAGGTCAGCCCGGTCTGTGCAGTGAGTTTCAGAACAGCCATGGCTACATAGTGAGAGCCTGTCTCAAAAAATTAGAAAATAATAAACAAAAATCCTAATTTTATATTGAGTTTATGTTGAAATAATGTCTTGAGTATATTAGGCTAAATAAAATTAAATTTTCTTTTTTCACTCATTTTTTAAAAGATTTACTTATATTTATGCTTATGGGTGCTGAGAACTGAACCTGGGTCCCTGCAATGAGGGCCATCTCTCCTGCTTTCTTTTTTAATGTGGTGTAAGAGAGGGAAAGTAATATTTTAACTTACTCATCACAAGGTTCATGACTGAGATCCCTAGTAAGACAGATGTTAAAAAAAGAAAGGAAGGAAGGAAAGAAAAGAAGAGAAAAACAGGGCAGCATATACACACCTTTAATCCTAGCACTTGGGAGGCAGAGGCAGGTGGATTTCTGAGTTGGAGGCCAGCCTAGTCTATATGGCAAGTTCCAGACCAGCTAAAGCTACATAGTGAGACCCTACCTCAAAAAAAACAAAACAAAACAATGTACTTATTTACTATTGTGTGTTGATGTATGCATACATACATGCTTGTGTCACAACGCCTGTGTGGAGGTCAAAGGACAACGTTTGTGAATTGATGTTCTCCTTGTACCACATAAGTTCTGAGGATCGAACTCAGGTTGTCCACCTTGTGTGGCAAGTGTTTCACCTGCTGAGCCATCTCTCTGACTCCAGATTTTTCTTTGCACTCTCCTGTGGTACTCCTCGCCAAGCAGATTTCCCAGAGAATGCCTAGCATACAAGGTCTTCAGTGAGAAGGGTGGGGAGCCAGTGTTCCTGCATTTACCGCCTTTTCAGGGAAGAGTGAGTGGCCTCTGTGTTTCTGCCGTTTTCTGTTTCCAAGCCCCGTTCCTTGCATTATACTTCTGGTGGACATGGCTGTTCTAGAAGCAGCATGGCCTAAGGCTGGAAGAAAGAGGGTAGATGGAAAATTCCTGCTGCCTGAGTGGTTTCTCTAGGTTCCAGTTTTCTCTTTTCTGTATAAAGGGGATAGATTTGGGGCAGTGGCACTACTGTGGTCAGGCTGAAGGTTTTTATGCTCCCCTATCTTTTTTTCTCATCCCTGTTGCAAAGAGGGGCTGCTTGTTCGTCCCAGCTGCCTGGCTAACTTAGCCTCGAAATAACCACACAGAAACTGTATTAATTAAATTATTGCTTGGCCCATTAGTTCTAGCCTCTTATTGGCTAACTCTCAGATCTTGATTTAACCCACTTCTATTAATCTGTATATCACCAGGAAAGATTCAGCATGTCTGACTCTGGCAGCTCTCTCTCTCTACTTTCTTCCTCCCAGCATTCAGTTCTGCCTTCTCCACCTACCTAAGTTTTCCCCTATCAGGCCAATGCAATTTCTCTATTCATTAACCAATACAAGCAACACATAGAAAGAAGGACCTCCTACACCACTTCCCCTTCCTCCAGCCTGGACTCTTCTTGCAGGTAGCTCCCACCCAATCTCCTAGGAAGCCCTCCTGACTGTGTGTTCACTCGCTCTCTTGTGCATCCATTCCCAGGGATGGGAGGGCCGCTTGCGGCCAGCCCTGCACCTGAACCAGGAAGCCAGGAACCAGAAAGCCAGGCATCCGCACGAGCCCCAGACCGCAGAGCCTAGTGCAAGAGGTAGGCATAGTCGGTCACTCCAGCTTCATGGGCAAACATCTGTGAGAGGTAAGGACAGAACTAGTCCTCTGGGAAATCCAGAGTCCACTTCAGACCCCAGCATCATCTTGGACCTCTGAGTTTCCCATCACTTTTGGGCCCAGGTCTCAGACTTGGTGACCAGGTCATACAGTAATGAGCTCAAAGGGCACGGTCCACATATTCACAGGGTACAGTGATGGTGGGGTGGGGTGGATCCTTGCACTCCCTGTTGTGCTGAAGCTATGATGTGTTTTGGCTGTGTCACATCTAGCATGGCTCCAAACTTGGACCTGCCCCGGAGCAGAGACAGTGTGATGCCAGGACAGACAGAAAGCAAAGCTGGGGTTGGGATAGAGAAACCACAGCATCTCAGAAGCTCCATGCGTTTCTATAGAGGGCTGGACGGGGGGCAAGGTCATTATAAATACACAAGGAGAGTGGGTTTATGGTCTGTCGGTGGAACTAGAAGACAAGTTTAGCTAGGTAGGCACAGTCTCAGTAGGGGGCAATACTCAGGCTGTAAACATCCATGGGGAGAAAGCTATGGTGGGAATAGTCTGAATATACTGTCAACATCCGTGCTTAGTGCTGCAAGGAAGGCTTTGCCATTTCCCTCTGGGCTGAGACTCTGGAGTCTTTGATAGTCTGTGTCCATATCAATAGCATCCATTCATTCAGCACTTCACTTACTCGGCCTTCCTATATAGCAAGGGGGTCTGGGGCACACAAATCCTCTGGAGGCAGGGTCGCCATGGGACTGCATAGGTAGAAGTGAGGCTAGGTGAGGCTGGCCTGTCATTCAGGAGTTCTCCCTAAAATCAGAGGTGGATTTTGGATTTGGAACACCCAGACAGGACAGGGGGTTATAAGGTTCTCCTGGCAATAGCCACATCACTTTGGCTGACCTGGTTCCTCTCTCAGCCCCAGGAGTTGTGGGGATGGCACACCTACTAGGTGGCCAGGCCTGCATGGACAGCCTGCGCAAGGACCTCACCGACCTACAGGGCACCATTGTGGATGTGTTCTCCCGCGCTGGGCCTGTGCGCTTCCCGTCCTGGAAGTTCCCTGATCGTGTGGCCTGTGACCTTGACATGGTGGCCCTTCTGGAGCACTATGACCACGTGCCAGGTGACCCTGAGTTCACGCAGTTGTCCCATGCTGTGCTGCTGGAGCTGGTCATTGACAGGTGAGGCCTGGATCAAATCCGTACATCTAAAGATGCCAAAACCTGCCCCTTGCACAGTAGCAGCTGCAGGAGCCCTTTCTAGGGGTGCTGACAACATGGGTAACATCCGTCAACCGTGAAGTGAATGTGCAGGTCAGGCCACAACTCAGGACCCTTTGTTTCTTTTTTCTTTCTTTCTTTGTTTTGTTTTGTTTTGTTTTGTTTTTCAAGACAGGGTTTCTCTGTGTAACAGCCCTAGCTGCCTGGAACTAGCTCTGTAGACCAGGCTGGCCTCGAACTCACAGAGATCCGCCTGCCTCTGCCTCCCAAGCTGGGACTAAAGGCGTGCACCACCACCACCCGGCTTCGGCAACACCACCTTTTATTCTGTGCTGTACTTGGCTGCCCTATCCTGTCTACCTCAGGAAGTTATGTTTTTATCCCGCTCCGCCCTCTGCTGTTGGTTCCCACTGCTATCCCCTCAGGTTTCTGTGGCAGGAACACTAACTAGAGCTGCTGTGTAGCATTTTCATCCCAGCTTCTGGCATTTTGTGGGCTGTGTTCCCTCTGTGCTTCACAGAAACGGGGTGGGGGATGTTTTTCCCACCCTTGGCCCTGCTAGGCAAAGGCCAGTTGCTCCCCTGTCACCCTACCACCTCTACACTGTCATTAAAATTTCCTCCTGGGAACCACTCAAAAACTGCCCATGCCAGTAAAGCTGTGGGGACCAATGGGCATCAGAAACATTGAGGAGTGACCTGCCTGGAAACAGAAGGCAGGGTACTCCTGAGAGGCCTGGAGGAGTCCTGAGTGTGAAAGCAGTGTTTATACCCCCTGCAGGGCTGGACAGCTGTGAGTACAGAGCACTTCCTTTCCCAGGGCAGGCATCGAGGCCAGCCCTGCCAACCCCTTCCTGCTCTGACAGAACACCCCTTTACCCACCCCTTTCCTGTAAAGCTGTTGCTGACATACCTCCTCACCCCCCCACCTCAGCTGAGCATTGTCTACTTCTGAGTTAGTTCTAGCTTCCTTTGTGTATAAATAGTGACTTCTGGGTATAAAAGTAACTCCTGCCAGAGACAACTGAATCTAAGCTTAGCCTGGGAACCCTAGAGTGAAGGCCATGTCCTCTAGCCAACAGTGTGACATTTTGAGATGCTCAGGACATGTCAATGATGGGACCATGGCTAAGGCTACATGTATCACAGCATCCCCCACCACAGGTGGCTGTCTGAGAACACAGACTTTTCTGCTAAATTCCCTGCTGGGTCCTAATTCCCCAGTGTTATTGTCCACATGGCCCAGAGGGTGGGCCTGGAGGCAGTAGGTACCTCCTCTTCAAGGCCGTGGGGCCTCCTGCTACCCCTACCTCCTATAACAAGAGAAGTTCACTTACCTTCCAGGTGTGTGTTGCAGACATACAATTCTACCTTTAAGGTAAGTCTTGGCCATGCCTAGGCACACTTTCCAACTCCCCCTTTCCCTAGCATTAGCTTGACTCTAAACTTGAACTTGGAGATTAGCATAAAGAGACCTAGCTGTCTGCAGCCCATCTCAGTTGTCACAGAGGCTGCTCAGCCTGGAGGAGGCAACTCTGACTGGAACCAGGAAAATGCATACATGCCCTTGCCCTGCCCCACTTACCCTGTGGGATGTTCTTGCTATTTAGGGGTTTCATTTGTAAAAGTGAGGCACTACTTACCCAGGACTTTCTGAGCCAGGCTGCCTTTCTTCAGCTCCTTAGTCAAGTAGGGAACCATGAAGCAGAAGGTACTTCCATCCAGGAAGCTACAAGAGGGCACCAGCTCAGAGGTGGCCCCTAGTTTGAGCATGAAGCTCACATGGACTCTCTCTCGGTCCTTGATGTCCAGGTCAATTTCCCAGAGCTCAAAGCCCCCAGTTGTATGAAGACTCTATTAGACCAGTATTGGCCCCAGCCCACCCAGCAACTCTGTCCACAGGCTCCTGCTGCTGCTTCAGAGCTGTGCCAGCTACCTGGAAAACCTCAGTTTGGATCAGATGATGCCTCCTGCCCGAGTTGCAGGGCCATGCATGTCTGTGGGGCTCACGGTGCGGCGCTTCTGGAACAACCTGCTGAGGCTGGGCATGCTGTACCAGCAGGCAGTGCCCCAGGTGGGTCATCTCGGCCCCTAACTGTGGTCTCCCTCACATACTGTTCTAATTCTAGCTTCTTACCATGCCACTGCACCCACTGCGTCCTTCACTGGCTCTCCACTGCCCAGCTGGAACACTCAAACTCTAGAGCCTCCCATTCAAGTCCCATGGCTTTGGCAGTTAAGAAAGCAGACCTTGGGGTCAAGTCTGGCTCCCTGGCTTTGATATTTACACTGAACCTCAGTTTGTTCATCTACACAGCAGGTTTTCTAACAGGTTATCCTTTAATCCTCACAGTCACCCCATGAGAAAAGGAGAGGAGTCTAAAACAGAGTGGTTATAGTGGCATGAGAGCAAGCAAGAGCCCAGTAAGTCTGGAGAGATGGCTCAGAGGTTAAGAGCATTGGTGGCTTTTCCAGAGGTGCTGAGTTCAATGTCCAGCAACCATATGGTGGCTCACAACCATCTATAATGAGATCTGATGCCTTCTTCTGGCGTACAGGAATATATGCAGACAGAACACTGTAAACATAACAAATCGTTAAAAAAAAAAAGAATTGGCTGTAACTGCCACCATTACCCTCCCAGTTCCATGCATATTTAACCATGTAAAGCCTGGGATTAGAGCAGAGAGAGCAGAAAAGAGGCCAGGGCTGGGGTGAGTCAGAGAGAAAAGGGAGAAGGTTCTCTGTGATTATTGTGGGTGTCACTTAACATCTGAAGGTTTGAGCACAGGGCAAGGCTGTCATGAACATCTCCAGGGGACTGGTTACTTCCCATGCCCATCTCTCTCACCTGCCTTCCCTTTCTTTTCCTGACCCCAGAAAAGAGCAAACCAAGGGGAGATTCCCATCGGCAAGCCCACGGCTAAGGGTGAACCAGCCAGGAGCCCCGAATGCATGGCTGCCAAGTTCATCAAGCCTCCTTCCCCAGTGCCAGGCTTGCCCTTGATCTGCCAAGGGCTGCAGAGCATCCCTGTAAGAGTCTCCTTGCGGGGCACAGCTGGGACCACCGAGAAAACCAAGAGCGTCCACTCCCAGACCATCGAGACAGCCTTGGTGCCCTGTGATGCTTGTACCAGTGTCCAGGGCAGCCTGTGGGAGGTGAGCAAGGTGGTCATAAGCCTGTGTCAGAGCCAGAACTTGCCTTCATCCTTGGGCCAGTTCCAGAAGCTGGTACAGGACAGCATGGGGCTCAAACCACTGCCAGCTGCCACCATGGGCCACTGGGCAGCAGAACAGAGTAAAGATCTGACTCGTCTCAATAAGCACGTGGGGGCCCTCACCCAACTTGTCGGGCCCCTCAGGGCCCAGCTGGAAGATGCTGAGGGCCAGAAGGATGGGCTAAGGAAGCAAGTGGGCAAATTGGAGCAGGCTCTGCGGCAGGAGAAAGGAGAACGGCAGCGGCAGACAGAGGAGGCTGAGCGGAGCCTGGCCGAGTGCGAGCGTGACAGGCAACAGCTAATCACAGGTCTACTCCCCAGAGGCCAGACCCTGCCATAACCTTAGGACAATCATCCCTCCTCCCCGTCAGACAGCAGGGCGAATCCCAGTAGTCTGCATGGAAGAAACCCCGGAAAGGAAGGCGGCAAGAAGGATGTAGACATCTATATGGCAACCCTGCGAGCAGGGAATACCTGGAGGCTTGAGTAGTACCTGAGCCTCAGGCTTGTCGCCTCAGAAGGGGAGAGGGCTGAGGTGTTCATCTAACATTCACTCCTCATGGTCACTAAAAGTACCTGCAGGAAGCTCCCCTATCCCCAGCACCTCTGCCTCAACAGAGCAGCCCCTTGGCTTTGGCAAAAGCTCTTGGACAAAAGAAAGGTACCGTTGTCCACTGTTACCAACTGAGGGCTTAGGGCAAGAAGTCACTGTGCTTTCTGAGCCTCTCCACTGCCTTAACACAGATAACTGGGTCCAGAGAGGCATAGGTAATCCAGCAGCCAGCCAATGGAGCATGCCAGGGCCCAAGGCCTCCTAGGATTACCCCAGCCCCACCTTGGCAACTCAAGCAGCCCTTGCACACTGGATGGTTGCCCCTACTCTACAGGGTCACTGGGATTAAAGACCACAGGCCCAAGTGATCCACTGAAAGGCCTTTCTCTTGTCTGCCACAGAAACATGTGACCTAAAGGCAAAGGTGACCAATCTGGAGGGAGACCTGAAGCAGCAGCAGAAGTCCATGCAGGCCATGGGTAAGAAGCCCCTTTGCGTGACCCCCTCCACATCTCCAACTCATTGTATAGCTGGACATGTACCTCCATTTCCATCCAAAGCTTCTAGGGCAGAGAGTGGGAACCATAGGAGAATGGTTCTGACTCTAGACTGTTGGTGATAGTCCAAGCTGGAGTCTCAATTTCAGTGGGCAGAAAGTGCCTTCTGTATTCCAGACCCGCCTCATGTGGTCCAGAGCCCTGTGACCTCTGCTTAGTCCCAGTCAGAGACTCACCCAGAGCTCCCCCTGCCCCTTGTGTACCTGCTCTCTCAATCCTGCAGTGGCAAAGACCCAGCAGCTGGAGGAGGAAGGTGAGCGGAGGGCAGCAGCTGAGAGGCAAGTGCAGCAGCTGGAGGAGCAAGTGCAGCTGCTGGCAGGGCGTCTGGATGGGGCTGGGCAGCAGATCCGCTGGGCCAGCACAGAGCTGGACAAAGAGAAGGCCCGAGTCGACAGCATGGTCCGTCATCAGGAGGTGAGGGCTTCAGGCTCTGCAGCCCTCTTATCCCTGTTCCCTGCCACAATGGGAGGAGGTGGATACTCTGTTGTCCCCTATTTTATGAATGGAGAAACTGAGGCATGGTGAGAGGTTAAACAAGTTTCCCCAGGGCACACAGCTACCGAGAGGTAGAGCCAGGTCTCTCTCTTTATATTCAGTGTGTGCCAGGATATTTGGGTTTCTTTTGTTTTGGAGAGGGGGTGTTCAAGACAGGATTTCTCTGGGTAGCCCTGGCTTTCCTGGAACTCACTTTGTAGACCAGGCTGGCCTCAAACTCAGAGATCTGCCTGCCTCTGCCTCCCAAGTGTTGGGATTAAAGGCGTGCGCCACCACTTCCCGGCTGTTTTGTTCGTTTGTTTGTTTGGTGGTGGTGGGGGGGAGTGATATTCAGTGACACAGGAAAACATGACACTGGTGACTTGATGAAAAGAAACAAAACTTGTTTCCCAGAATCCTTTTTGAGTGAATGGAAAGAAGGGGTCATCCAACTGCTTTCTTAACAGTGGGTCTTGGTATTGTCCCAATTAAATGTACATCTGCCTGCTGCCTTCCTTCTGCAGTTGAACATCTGTGTGCTGATCTCTGCATCCAAACATAGCACAGAGGGTCATAGATACCACACTGCAGCTTCCTTAGTCCCAGATGGCTAGTTCGGCCCCAGGGTCCTTCTATCTACCCTGCCTATTCATTCCCATTCAGTCCCTGCAGGCCAAGCAGAGGACTCTGCTCCAACAGCTGGACAGTCTGGACCAGGAGCGGGAAGAGCTGCGGGGAAGTCTGGATGAGGCTGAGGCCCAGCGGGCTGAGTTGGAGGAGCAGCTGCAGAGCCTCCAGAGCGACAGGGAACAGGGACAGTGCCAGCTACAGGCACAGCAGGTGCAGTGGGGTAGGGTGTGAGAGAGGGCAGCCCTCTTATCTGAGGAGCCTCTAACCTGTTGCGTATCCCTGGGCCTGTGTGTCCCCAAGGGAGCTTAGAGCCAGGGCTAAGCTCTTCTTTGCCCCAGGAACTACTGCAGAGCCTGCAGCGGGAGAAACAGGAGCTGGAGCAGGTAACTACAGACCTGCAGCTGACTGTCTCGGAGCTGCAACGGGAGCTAGAGGAACTAAAGGAGCGGGAGCGACTGCTGGTGGCTTTCCCAGACCTGCACCAGCCCACAGAGGCCCAGATCCAAAGTAGGGGCCTAAGTACTGCTGAGGGCAGGGTGGGGCCTGGTTGGGCATAGGCTTGCCTGGATGTGACCGGGTACTGTTCTCACTCTCAGCAAGAAGAGACTGGGGGCAGGAGGGTGAGCTGTGTGGTTCCAGAGAAAGTTTCTTATATGTTGTTCACTTCTCTGTGGAAACAACACACAAAACCCAATGGCAAAGTGACTATCTCTCACCCTAGTGCGGTGGTTCTCAGCCTTCCTGATGCTGTGATCCTTTAATACAGTTCCTCATGTTGTGGTGACCCCCAGCCATATAATTTCCACTGCTACTTCATAACTGCAATCCTATTGTTATGAATTATAACGTGAATATCTGGTATGAAGGAGATCTCTATGCAGCTCCTGTGACAGGGTCACTTGACTTCCAGAGGAGTCACAACCCGCAGGCTGGGAACAACTGCCCTAGTGGAATTCAGGCATGTCTTCCCTTAGCACATGTCCTTCACAACACATGCCAGTCCTGGCTCAGCTTCCCCAGGTTGCCTTTCCTGGTGCCATACAACATAGGACCATCTTTCTAGGACATATCCCCAGCTGTTCAGTGTCTTGGACCCCATGGTTAGGAGCATAAGGCATCTATGGTGCAGGATCCTGCCAGGCAATCTCTGCTCTCCCACCAGCTTTTCTAGACTTCTCAGGCCCTGGGATGGGTGAATCCCTCCCCAGAGCTATCCGGGGCTCAGCTGTCACAGTGAGTCATCACTCCTGAGCGCTACGTGTCAAACCCTTGCTGCCCACAACTGCCTCATGGGGCTAACCTGGCCTCTCTAGTTAAAAACTTTTTTGTGTGCACATTTATTGTGTGTGTGTGCACCTGCCATGGCACGAGTGTGGTCAGAAGACAGATGTAGAAGTTGGTTCTCAGGGCTGGAGAGATGGCTCAGAGGTTAAGAGCATTGCTTGCTCTTCCAAAGGTCCTGAGTTCAATTCCCAGCAACCACATGGTGGCTCACAACCATCTGTAATGGGATCTGGTGCCCTCTTCCGGCCTGCAGGCATACACACAGACAGAATATTGTATACATAATAAGTAAATATTTAAAAAAAAAAGTTGGTTCTCTCATTTTGCCATATGGTTCCAGGAGTTCAGGGACCAAACTCAGGTGGTCAGGTTTGGTTTCAATATCTTTCCTTACCTGCTGAGCCATCTCACTAGCCCTATAAATTTTTTTTTTAAATTATTTTTTGAGTATGGCTATTTTGGCTATATATGTGTCTATGCACTGGTGCCTGAAGGCCAGAAGAAGGGTAGATCCTCTGGAACTGGAATTAGGTAGATGTGAGCTACTATGTGGGTGCTGGGGATTGAACCCCGGTCCTCTGGAAAAATAGCTAGCACTCTTCACTGAGCCTTCTCTCCGGTCCGACAACCTTCTCTTAAACCAGAAAACTGAGCTCTAGCATGGACAGCAACTTGCTCAGGTGTATAGGACTGGAAGCTGTCATCCATCCACCATACACAATGTAAGGAAGAACATGTATGATGACTTCCTGGGACTCAAATCCCAGGGTACCTTTGCACAACCTATAGTACCTCTGACAGGCCAATGACAAGTGGTCCTGAATAAGATCCAAACCTCCAAGTTGTAGAACTCACCCGGCTCTCAAATTCTAAAATGTACCATCACTTTTCACAGTAGGTGGCAATAGGAAGGGAACAAAAGACTCTGAAGGAATATGTGATGGGATGCCTGGGTGCCACCCTTCTCCACCCTCTGCCCCGGGCAACTGGACACACAAGGCAGGCCCAGTGACGTAAGGCCCCAAATATGTCTTTGCAGGCTCTGGCAATGTCACCCATGACATGGAGAGGCAAGTGCAAGCCAATGGCATCCGTATCCAGGTCCTACAGGAAGAGAACAGGCGGCTCCAATCAATGCTGACCAAAATCCGAGAGGTGGCCCAACAGGGAAGCCTCAAAGTGAGCCTTTAAGGGGGGTTGGGTATTTGGTAGGCATAGCACGATTAATAAAAATCCAGGGACAGATAATTGGGGTTCAACCTGAAGGTTAGAAAAGCAAAACGGACTGGAGAGATGGCTCAAAGGTTAAGAAAACTGACTGTTCTTCCAGAGGTCCTGAGTTCAATTCCCAGCAACCACATAGTGGCTCAGAGATATCTATTATGAGATCTGGTACCCTCTTCTGGCATGCAGGCAGACATGGAAGGAATGTTGTATACATAAGAAATAAATCTTTTAAAAAAAAAAAGAAAAAGAAAAGAAAAACAGTAGTCAGCCACGTTTTGGAGCCTGTCCTGGAACTAGGTCTTGTGGACCAGGCTGGCCTCGAACTCACAGCAATCTGCCTGCCTCTGCCTCCCAAGTGCTGGGATTAAAGGCATGCACCACCACCGCCCAGCCAGCCACTGGCTCTTACTTCTATCTCAATCTGAAATGGCAATCCTGCCTCCAGGAATCTCAGAATGAGATTAAAGGTGTGTGTCACCACAGGCTGACCAGTGGGGCTGTTTTACTCTCTAACCTTCAGGCAGCTTTATTTATTAAAATACAAATGAAATATCACTACAGGAAGGGGTCCTTACCAGGCGGGACTTGAGACTGCCTGCCTCGTGGCACGTGGCTTTAGGCCACATTTGAAAAGCTTCTTCCATATGTCAGAAGGTATGAGGCTGTGAAAGACGGAGCCTTCCAGCTCACATCCCACTACAGCCCCTCACTCTTCTCTTTCAGCAGTCAGTATCCATCGCCTGCCCAAGGGTTTGCAGCCGAGGCCCTTGGATGGTTTTGCAAACCCCATCTCTTAGTGAAGAGAACTTGAGGGTTTGGTTGGGGATTCTGCCTCCCCATCCATCTTTTGACACTATAGTGTAGGGAGGGGCTCCTGGGCCCATCTAAGCTTGACCTTCTTTGCAGATGATCCCACAGGGCCAGCTCTGGTCCCCACCCTACAAGGACACCCAGGGAGAGGAACCCCCAGCCCAAGCACAGAATACATCTCCAGGGTGAGTAGGCTTTCCTTGAGGTCAGGGAGATAAGTGGTGGGATCCCGTTGATCACAGAGAACTTTTGTGTTCCCATCCTCCTTCAGACCCATGGGCAGATGGCAGTCTCCTGGCAGCAGGATGAGCAGTACAGGCAGGACCCATCCAGGAGGGTCCCGAGCATCCCCCTCTAGGCAGCCCTGCAGCTGGCCCAGCAAGTCCTCTTTGGAGGACAGAACCCATTCAGCCACCTGCACCCAGAACCCCATCCGGGCCTTGGCCAGGCTCAGGAGGAAACTCTCACCAAACCAAGGTCAGGCTGGCTCTACATACCAACCCAAGGAGCGGCCCACCTAACCTGAAGCAGGGGTAGGGCTGGAGGGCAGGTGGCTAGCAACCCCCATGGAATAAAAGCCCCAGCCATCTGCCCACAGTGATCTTGGCCTCAGCGTAGCTGAGCTGGGGGAATTGAGTGTGAACTTTTTGTCTCCATCCTGACAGGCACTGTGTGGAGAGTATGCAGAGGGCAGCACCTGAGCCACAGAAAGGGCTGAGGGGTAACCCTGGGTCACTGACCAGCACTCAGGGTAGGGCTCGGGATGTGAGGGCACATCTGAAACAAGGAACCAGACACCAGGACTTTGTCTCTGGTTCATCAAGGCAGGCAGGGAAGAGCAGTGCCTTCACCTTCCACCCTGGTTCTGCATCCGGTGCACCCGGCAGCTCACCAAGGAGCTCGCTGCCTTTAGGGACAACTGAGAAGTCCCTCTTAAGTCCTAGAGGTCAGAGCCTCGCAAAGCCACTGAAGGGAAGACCAGGCCTTTGGACATCTTAGCCAGCCATGGTTTGATGAGCATTAGACTTTGGGGCTCACCCAGCTCAGGATGACACAAGACTGAGCAAGGATGTACCAACCATACTATGACACAGTGGTCATTTCTCTAAAGCGAGCCATTAGCCTGCCTCAAGTCACCTTGTTTGTGAAAGACAGACTCTAAATTCTTACCGAGGGCTTCTCAGATCACACTCTCCTAGCCTTCTGGGTGGCATTATTATGTGGTGGGGAGGCCATCAGGTTGAGTGCGTTAGTTTGTGGTGAAGGGTCAATGGGAGCCACATGTGCAGTAAGCTGGCATTGTCAGGTCTCTCAACTCTGTCTCTTAACAGCCTAGGGTGTCTGGAGACTGGATGCTCTGAGCCACTGTACTGGGGAGAGGCTGTTACTGCAGGGCATTCCAGGCCTCCACTGACGCAACATCCTTTTATTAGCTCTCACTTCTGCCAGTTGGTAAGCCAGACCCTTCCCAAACAGGATTGAGAGTTTGAGACTAGTTTATGCTATATAGGGAGGACCTGACTCAGACAGACGGATAGACTGACAGAGAACAACAAGAAACAAGCAAAAAGTCCAGAAGTCCAGGTTGTTTGTGTCTCCTTTAGATGGCTCTGCAGAAGAGTCCTCTTACAAGCTCCTGGCTGTGGCAGAGCTTGATCCTTAGGCTTAGGCTGTGGAGCTGAGGTCCCCATAGCCATGCTGCTCTTGCCTGGCCTCTTATTGGCACCACCCATTTCAGAGCCAGGTGGTGGTGGTGCACACCTGTGATCCCAGCACTCAGGAGGCAGAGGCAGGTGGATCTCTGAGTTTGAGACCAGCCTGGTCTACATAGTAAGCAAGCTTCAGGACAGCAAGGGATACATCTAGACCCTGTTGAGAGAGCGTGTGCAGCAGAGAATGTGTCTCCCACACAGATTCCCCTTGGTCTCTTGACTTGCTCCTGCTTTCTTTGGACTCATGCTGACCAGAAGCTTTTTTTATATTCTTGTTCCTGTTTAGTGTTGGGAATTGAATTCAGGACCTTGTGCATTTTAGGCAAGTAAATGCTCTACCAGTGCCCTTGCCTGAAGGTCTCACCTGAAGGTCATTTAACATAAACTTCTTAGAGTCAGTGTCCTAAAGATTACACAAGGCGTGTTCATGCAGCAGAAGGGTATGAGGCTTTGAGGAATAAGGGTTCTCCCTTTTCCAAGCAAGAGAAGCCAAGGTGACCGCTATTTTGTTTGGTTGTTTTTGGGAGGAGCCCAGGCTGAAATCAAACTCACTGTATAGCCAAGGTTGATTTTGAACTCATGATCCTCTGGTTTCCTTAGTAGCCCAGCTTAGCCTTGAACTTTTTTTTGTTTTGTTTTATTTCTAATTTATTTATTTACTTATTTATTTTTGTTTTTATTTTATTTATTTATTTTTTTTGAGACAGGGTTTCTCTGTGTATCCTTTGTTGTCTTGGAACTCACTCTGTAGACCAGGCTGGCCTTGAACTCACAGAGATTCATCTGCCTGCCTCTGCCTCCCCAGTACTGGGACTAAAGGGGTACACTGAGAGGCCCACTGGCCTTGAACTCTTAATTCTCCTGCCTCTACCTTCAGGTTTCTGGGATTATTGGCATATGCCACCACATACCCATCTCTTGCTTAACATCTTAAAACATCTGCACAGATTTTATGTCTTATGTTAAAATATATTCCATGTTTATTTTACTATTAAAACTTCCCTACCCAAATGTTTTTTTAAATGACGCCCTTGGCAAATGCACCACATATATTCTGTGGCTTCAAGTATCCTGGTCAGTGACATTTAGCTCAACCAAGAAATACAGCACTAGATGGTTTCTAAGGCCTCTGATCCCAGCCAGACTGGAGTCATCTGGCTGGACAGGCAGCAGGTAGTGGAGGAGGCTCATTTGAACGTTATGCCTTTGATTTGACTAGGCAATGGCCTCAAAGATGGGGACATGCCAGTCGGTCCCATGGCCACAAATCTTTTCCCTCAATCTATCCCCCAATAAATAGCATAAAATTCAATCACAGAAGCCCCAGAAGCTGGAGACAGATGTAGTGGCCATGTTTTCTTTCCCCAGAGTCCTGGGAGCTGCCTACAAGGGCAGACACAGATATCCCAGGGTTGCAGAGAAGGGCTCTAATATTTCTCCTTGCCTGTTGGGTCCTGGCTCTGTGTCTTCAGCCCAGGGCTGTGAGTCCCTCCTATCCATCATGGGTACGGTAGGGCCTTGACTTTGCCCACAGGGCTAGCTGGTCTGTCCAACCCACTATCCTGTAGTGGAGGCTGGGAAGAGTCCATCCCAAAGTGCAGACTCTCCACTTGGGCAGTTAGTCATCTGAGTAGTGGTTCCCTGAAGGGGAGAGGGAAGAACAGAGAGAGAAGGATCAGGTGGGGCTTGGGGGTTAGCTCAGGAGTCCCCCCTGCCCCTGATGCTCACCCAGGACATTGAACTTGCACAACGGGCAGGTCTGCTGTAGCATCAGCCAGGGGTCCACGCAGTCTCGGTGGAACTCATGCTTGCAGGGTAGTACCCGGAGCCACTACAAGGTGGGGGAAGGGCACAAGCTCTAGATGGGGGCCAGACCTGTGCCCTTCACCTGGGCTATGCATTGAGCACTCCTGGGTCTTCCCTGGGTATGCTCTTAGTGGCCATGATAAGGACTGGAAGAAGGTCCTAGCTGGAGGGCTGAGGGTCTTGGGAGCAGGATCAGGGATGTCACAGGTCAACTGGTGGCTGCCCTTGCCTAGGCACTAACCTGCTTGTTACAGAAGTCATCTAGACAAACAGCACAAGTCTCAGTGCCAGGCTCTGGAAGGCTGTGTGCTGCTCTGCTCAGCCGGCAGCGCCGGGTCTTGAGGGATGCTAGTCTCCGAACCACACGGCGTTTGAACAAATCCCCCTGTGGGAAAAGGATGGCCACAGTCTTGCAGGCCCAAGGGCTGTGGGCATGAGGGCTTCCACAATCTGGCTCCCACCTGGCCTCCAGGATCCTGCTGGTTTTGTCTTGATGCCTGCCGCTGGGCCTGAACCACAAGGCCTGTGCACAAGAGCATGGCCACAAGCAAGATGGCGTTCCATAGCTGCTGCAGGGGCTTCTGGGGAGGGAGAAGGATGTCAGGGCCTCTGGGGCTGCTCTACACATTTGCCCCAGGAATAGCCACCCCCAGGAACACTGGTGACAAAGCAGGTGACATGCACTGAGGGCCTCTGTCTCTTCAGGCTCCATCTCACCTACCTATGTGCTCCTCAGGGTCTGCTCCAGATGCATGGAGAGCCACATCTGTCCTTAGTACCTTGCTACTCTGTTCCCAGCATGGATTTCCTCCTGGTCTGTCCCTACCGTCCCCAACTCGCCTTCATCTAAGCTGATGTTTACCCCTGAGACTGCAGAAGCAGCAGGTACAGGTACGCCTGCCTCTATGTGTTTCTCTCTCAACCGCCAGCACACAAGCCCCACCCCCAGACCCAGGGACTTCAGCAGCAACCTGACGACATCATTCCTTCACTGTCTTCTCCCTTGTCCCATGCCTTGTTCATGCCCTGACACATTTCCCCTATCTTGAAAATTGTTTTTCCTTGCCCTTGTCCTTTTAACAACTTTGGCCTATTGTTCCAGGAGCTCCCCTGCCCCGCCCTCCTAACACCCATTAACCATGGGCTTCCTTGCTGCTGCCCTGGGTAGTCCTCTAGGCCCTTTCATTGGTTGAGAAGGAAGTCCAACACGTCACACTGTAGCTAGCCTCAGTCTTTGTGCAAGCCACGTGGGCACCGGCACACAGGCGCACCATCTCATGCAGAATATAGATGTGCTGTGACTAATAAACACACTCACTTCAAAACTCTGGGCTTTCTCAGTAACTCTTGGTCTTTGTCACGGATTACAGGGTGGGATGTCCTAACAGTCAGTACTTCTCTGGGACTGCTCTTCCTAACACCCTCGGTTGGGCCCAGGTGCTTTTGCTATGACCCAGAAGGGTTCGCTGTATTATCTTCCTGCTCCCCAGCCAGAGCCGCTCTGAAACTGTACTCTGAGGCAGCCAGGCTGGAAGCCCCAGGTAGGGAGAGCATGGGCAGGGCCCCTCCATTAGGATAGCAGGGTGCTGCTGTTCAGGACAGCTTTTAATTCCCAGCTCAGAGTGGCAGCTGGACCTGGGGCTGGGCTTGGCATCCATTGTCCATCAGGGCAGCTACTTGAGATGCCTGCCCAGCTATCGTTTGGACATCTCACCTGCCACGTCCACCCCCAACTTGGCTGGCAGTACCTTCGCAGCTGTTCAAATCTGTCTTCTGTCCCTGCCAGCCTGTCCTAAACACTGTTCATTCTCACTTCCAGGCCACCTGGGCCCTTTCCCAACCTGCTCTCCTTTCTTCCCCCTGCCCTTCACCAAACGCCTCCCTCTCCCAGAGGTCTGTGTAGTCCACCCCAGTGGAAGGGAGAGAGAGAATGTGAGGAACAGGAAAACACTGGCCTGTGGTTGCTCAGCTAAGGTTCAGGAGCCAGGGTTTTAACATGTCTGACTTCAAACTGCTCAGTGTGGCCCTTGTCATATACTAAGAGACAGAGTACATCTTCCTCCCCTCAACTTATACAGACTGGGGTTCAAGAAATGTTGTGGATTGAAGCCCTGGAAGCTAAACACTGGGAAATATGGACACTAAGCCCTAACCACGAGGACACAAAGCCATTCTCTCCAACATACTGGGGTGGATCTAAAAATGCTGAGAAAGCCTGGCCAAGCCGAGCTGTGACAGAGCAGACAGAGTGAGACTATGAGCAGAGCACTGGAGGGGACAGACAGTCCAAAGCAGTGAGGTGGGCTGAGCTGCGAAAGTGCCATTAGACAAGGACTCGTGTGGACAGAAAAAAGGGAAATGAACACCAAAGGCCAATCAGGGCCAAGGTCCTGAGGCAGGAAGTGAGGGTACGTATAGGAGCTGGTGAATAACGTAAGGTAGCCAGAACATAGAAGACTGGGAATAAAGAAGCATTGGGGGTGAACTTTGCAGCACAACACTTGCTTAGCGTGTACGTGGCCTGGGTTCTTTCCCCAGTGGAAAAATAAACGGGACAAGTGAGAGATCTGTGAAAGCTGCTGAGCAGAGGAGGGGGTGAGGGGGCGGGGGGGCATGACAGCAGCAGCTACCACTGCCCACAACCTAGGCCAAGTGTCATGTTCAGTGTCTATTGTACCATGTCTCTAAGGGATGCAGGGCTGTCCTAGTAAGGCTTATGTTTGGCCCCGCTTGAGCCTCCAGTCCTAGGGTCCACTTGCACCTACTTGCTCCTGGGCCTGACCACCTCCCAGGCACACCAGGTCCTGCCAGCCGCCATAGCTGTCCTTGGAGAGGCCACAGGTAGTCCACAATGTCAGCTTCCACTCAATGTTGGCGGACAGGGACTCTCTACTGGTGATCTCAGCAGTAGCCTGGGTCCTCCTGGGAGGAAGAATCATGGGATGGGGTGGGGTGGGAGGGCAGACAGAAGGACCCTTGGGAAGGGAAGCCCAGATGAATCTACCTGGCTCTGCAGAGGATACCCAGGATATTGTTGCTGTCGGCCTTCTGGTTTGGCTCTCAGGCCTTTCCTGGCTGTTTTCCCAGGTCCTCACTCAGCCAGGCCAAGGAACAGCCTGACAACCAGGCTTCCAGCTTCCTCATACTGGGCTAGTCTCTCTCTGCCCATAGGGCAACTCCTTTCCCAGGTCCTGCCTCCTCCTTCCCATCTCCCCCATTCTGAACCGTGGACAGTAGTTTACAGGCTAACGGGTCAGGTGAGGGCCCACTGGAGGAAAGTGAAAGACCCACAATACTCAGGCACCATACCACCCAAAACAAACTCAACTCACTGCAGAAGTGCCTCCAGCAGCTTGGTGACATTGGAAGAATAATGGAGGACAATTACTGGCCTGAGCAGAAGCTGGGATATGTCCAACTGCAGGAGACAGGGAGGTCAGCAGGCTTCGGTCCCCATTCCCTCACCTGCTCACCCTCACAGCCCAGTCCAGTTTACCTCTCGGACCACACTATGGTTTAGGATGAGGAGAAGCAGGGCAGAGGCTCCCAGGAAGAGGGCACGACGCATCTGTAAAGGAAGAGAGAAGGTGAAAGGCCGCCACACCTGCCTTCCCTGTGGCCCCAGTTCTCAGGAGCCTGACCACTGGATACACTAGGCTGAGCTCCCTCAAGGTAAGCAATTGCTAAACCGGAAGAGCTTTGACAGCCAAAGGTAACACGTGATGGCTGTGGACTAAGGCAATATTTAATTAGAGTCAGAGATTACAATATTTTAGCGATGTTAACTTTCCTAACTTCAGATACCATAGTTACGTAAGAAATATCCTTGATTTTGAGAAATTTGTACATTTTCATGTGTGTGTGTGAAACTTCCACTCCTGTAGGATCCAGAAAGCCTCATCATTTGCCCTAGTCCTGGCAAAGCAGGTCCCCCACCCTCGCTGACTCCCGTCATATATTCTGAGAACAGATGCTCTTTCTCCAGGAAATCTTCCACCTCCTCCCACCTCCCCATCACACTGCTTTGATGATCCATACTGGGGTCTACTGACCCAAGGCCAGGCCTTCTCTGGAAGGCTCCTCATAGGCCACCTGGTAGCCTGGCTCTAGAAGATGTTCTGAAAGCATTCCCCTTTTCCACTCCCTCCAAAAACCCTTTGCACCTGCTGGACCAGGGCCTTGGGATATGCCTTCCGGCCACTGCCTTGATTGTCCTGGTGGAACTGGGCGGCCTGCTCTTTGCCCACATATGCCACTGCAATCCAGCTGTCTACAGGTATTTCTTGTTCAGCATCCACGACATCCATCTGTGTGAGGAGCCACGAGAAGAGGGAAGCAAAGGGTGTAGAAGCTGCCGGGGTCTCCCACAGAGGATGCAAGGTCGGGGTGTGGGAATGAATTTGGAAGGGGCATGTGGATCTCAGGTCTGTGAAAGCCTGAATGCCGGAGAGCGGCTCTGGGCTGTTAAGGGCTTGCTTCAGAAGGAAGACGGATTCTGGGGAGCAGGGTCTACGCGAGGGTGACGGCATGTTTTGGCAGGGTTGCGCTCACCAGCAGCAAGCGACCGCCAAGCAGCGGCTCGGGACCGGCTTCAGGACCTATTCTGACGCCCTCCAAAACCAGGGCGTCCTGCCGCGACAGCTTCACGTCTACTCGTACGGCGCGGGCTCCGCCCCGTCCCGCCCGGGACGCTGGCTCGCTGCCGTCTGCCGCGGCCCCGGGCCCCGCCAGGCCCAGCCACAGAGGCAGCAGGGGCAGCAGCAGTAGCAGCGGCGACGGCGGCGATGGAGGAGGTGGCGGCGACGGTGGCGATCTCAGCGCGGGTCGATCGGCAGGGCCCATGATCGGAGCGAAGAGCTGGCGAGTCCGTGGGATGGGGGGTCCTGGGCGCCGGGAAAACGGAGAAAGCGAGGCCGCGCCGGACGGGGCGGGGCCGCAACCGGAGGGGGCGGGGCGCCGGGAGGGTGAGCTGAGTGGTTGGCAGCTCCGCGCGCCCCCTAGTGGTCACTGAGAACGCTAGTGCAGGCGGTGGGGGATGCTGAGATGCGGCCCGATCCCTGACAACAGAAGGCTCAGTAGAGTTTGCCAGTTGTCAGTGGAGTCAGATGCTGGGTAGTCGCAGGACTGGAGAAAGGCAGGAACGAGGGAGGTGCAGGGGCCTTGACTGATGGACCCACGGTGTGGCCAAGTCTGTGTTTCTTCATAGAATCAAATAGCAGGCGATAGAGAATCAGCAACGGAAAGCAGATGGAGAGATCGAGGGCATGGTCTTAAAGGAGCAGGGAGAAGGGCTAGGCTGAACGAACCACAAACCACACAGAGCCATAATGGCACTGAGAACTGGGCTGTCCTCATCTGTAAAATGGGCTTGACCTGAAGTACTCCACATCTAACGTAATCTCCAACACTTGTGAAGGTTCCATTTTTGTACTAAAAATTGTCCTTTACCCTTTGTGGTTGCTGGGAACAGGCTCAATCTGAAACCTGAGCCTTTTACAAATTGTACCCTGATAAAAGGGCAAAGAGCAGATGAGCTGCAACACCCCCCCATTTTCTAATAAAATATTCAAACCTACAGAAAACAGAAGCCTGATTAGCTACCAGTATGTGATGACCAAACTGTTTCTAAAGAAGACAGATGTATAGAAAAAGTCTGCAACAGGGAATTGACATAAAACCGGCCAGCACATACATAAATCTGGCTTGTCAAAGGACGTGTTGCCTTTGGGGAGATGGGAGGAGATGCTCTTTGACAAACCGCTACGAAGTCAGGTAAACACTGGGAAAAGAAGTGAAATTGACTGGGCAGTGGTGGCACATGCTTTTAATCCCAGGACTCCGGAGGCGGAGTTCAAGGCCAGCCTGGTTTACAGAGAGAGTTCCAGGACAGCCAGGACTACACAGAGAAACCCTGTCTGGAAAAACGAAAACAATGGCCGGGCGGTGGTGGCGCATGCCCTTAGCCCCAGCACTCAGTCCCAGCACTCGGGGGTGGGGGGGGGAGGGGTGGGGGTAGGGAGCAGAGGCAGGCGGATCTCTGTGAGTTTGAGGCCAGTCTGGTCTACAAGAGCTAGTTCCAGGACAGGCACCAAAGCTACAGAGAAACCTTGTCTCGAAAAAAAACAAAAAGAAAAAAAAAAAGAAAAACGAAAACAAAAAAGTGAAATTAGACCCCTAATGCACAGAAAACCAATTCATGTAAATTAAAGGTTTAAATGTGAAAAGTAAAACTTTAACATTTTAAATAAACAAGATTTTGATTTCAAGGTCATAAGAGAGTTTTGTTTTATTTTGATTTTGTTTTTTTATTACGGAAAAACTATATTGTCATGGTCATGCCTGCAATCTCAGCACTTGAGAGGGTGAGGCAGGCAAGAAGATCATGAGTTTGAGGTCAACACAGGTTACACAGTGAGACCCTGTTTCAAAAAAATGTACAATGGTGGGGGCAGCAAGTGGAGAGATGACTCAGTGGTTCAGAGCACTGGCTGCTCTTCCAAAGGATCTGGGTTTGATGGACAGCACCCACAGGGACTGCCAACTCACAAACTCCTGTGACTCTAGTCCCAGAGCATCTGCTTCCCTCTTCTGGCCTTTGTAGGCACTGCATGAACGTGGTACACTGCTATGCATGCAATCATGGGCATAAAATGTAAGTGAAAAAAGTTCTTTTATTTTCTTCCAAATTTTGGCTTTTCAAAACAGAGTCTCTCTATGTAGCCCTGGCTGTCCTGAAACTCACTCTGCAGACCAGGCTGGCCTTGAACTCACAGAGATCTGCCTGCTTCTGCCTCTGCTGGGATTAAATGCAGGTACCACCACTGCCCTGCTAAAAGAAACTTCTTTTTTTTTTTTTTTAGATTTATTTATTATGTATACAACATTCTGCCTCCATGTATGCCCACACACCAGAAGAGGGCACCAGATCTCATTACAGATGGTTGTGAGCCACCATGTGGTTGCTGGGAATCAAACTCAGGACCTCTGGAAGAGCAGAGTGCTCTTAACCACTGAGCCATCTCTCCAGCCCCTAAAAGAAACTTCTTAAATATAAAATTGTGTTGGTGAGATGGCTCAGCTGGTAAAGCCTGCTGACCTGATGGCCTGAATTTGATCCCTGGGACTCACAGGACAGATGGAGATAACCAATTCCTGCAATGTCCTTTGATCTCCACACTCTCACACCTACACACATATTTTCACACACATTTCCACACCTGTGCCATGACACATGTGCTCCCCTTATACAAAAAGTAAATGTAAGAGTGTGCTGGATCGTTTTATGACAACTTGGCACATGCTGGAGTCATATAAGAGGAGGGAACTTCACTTAAGAAAATGCTTCTACTAGATCGGGCTGCAGGCAAGCTGATAGGGTATTTTCTTTTTCTTAATGAGTGATTTATGGAGGAGCAGTGCTGTTCCAGGACTGGGGGTCCTGGGTTCTATAAGAAAGCAGGCTGAGCAAGCCACAGGGAGTAAGTCAGTGAGCCAGTAAGCAGCACCCCTTCATGGCCTCTGCATCAGCTCCTGCCTCCAGGTTTCTGCCCTGACTTCCTTCAGGGATGGACTATGATGTGGAAGTGTGAGCCAAATAGACCCTTTCCTTCCCAAGCTGCATTTAGTCATGGTATTTATCACAACAATGGCAACCCTAACTGGGCAAAAAGTATTTAAAATTAATAGACAGCGTATCCATGACAAAATGAAAATGCCAAACTAAAGTGTGTGAAGGGCTGAGGAGGCTGCTCAGCAGCCAAGGCCACAGTGTGGGGGAGGGGTGGGTGGGGGGAGGGGGAAGGGCTCATGCACATGTCAGGTGACCAACTGGGGCTTGCCAGCAATCCCAGCTCCTGCCGAACAAAGTCAGAGAAGCCCTGGAGCTAGCTAGCTATGATTCAAGTGAAAGACCTGCCTCAATGTATAAGTGGAGATACATCTAGGAAGACATCAGCGTCAACCTATGACCTCTACACACACATATGCACATATGTCTCCCCAACACTCTTGTGTACCTGCATACACAAACAAGAAAATCCTTCCACGAACATGCGTGTAAATAATAAAATGATATAAATCTAAGCTTCCAAACTGAAAGAAGATATTTGTAACTAAATGACTCATCCCAGATTATATAATATATAATTATATAAAAAGATACCAGTAGGGAGTGGACAGATGCGGGAACAAGAATGATCAATAAATGCTGAGGGTAGAACTCACTGGTAGAATTACAGGCTGGCCTCAAACTCAGAGATCTGCCTGCGTCTGCCTCTAGAGTGCTGGGATTAAAGGCATCCTCCCAGCAAAAGTAATTATTGAGCAGGAAAATGAAATTTTTAAGTCCCGTGAGAGATTAGCTGGAGTCTGACCCTGTCAGGTGCTGCTAGGGATGTGGAATTTCCACATTGCTGGGGCATGCAGCTTTGCTGTGCTGGCCAGGTACAGTCACACTAGAAAGCCATTCATCAAACAGAGATGGAAGTAAACATTTTAGGTGTTCTAGTCCTATGTATATAGTCTAGAGTAATGATTCTCCAGATAGACAGAATACTAGTGTTATTTAAAAGTCTTAAAAAAAAAAAAAGTCTAACAAAGCCCAAGATGGTGGAAGTTCTGGTGGAAGCTCCACCCTGGCCCCTGGCATCCTCATACCCAAGAGTCTGGAATGTTCTGGTGGAAGCTTCACCCCAGCCCCTGGCATCCATATACCCAAGGAGTCTGGAATGTTCTGGGGGAAGCTCTACCTCAACCCCCCTCCTTCTTCTCTCTCTCTCCCCAAACCCTGCCTGCGTCATCTCAGAAAGTCCACCATACACAGCTCCTCCCCCAGAGAGACTCAAGACCACACCCACAGGGTATTTAAACTGCACCTCAGAAAACAGACACCTGGTTTTTAGGTCTCCTCTCTGGGGGGGCTGGAAAATCATCCAGGAGCATTTTACCCATTAAACCTGGGCCTTTTCTAATTCGGTTTGATTTGGTCTGATTTGGATTGCTGAGTCGGCAGAGAGGCTTATGGGGTGCAGAAACTTTTTTTTGTTTGTTTTGGTTTTTCGAGACAGGGTTTCTCTGTGTAACAGCCCTAGCTATCCTGGAATTCGCTTTGTAGACCAAGCTGGCCTCAAACTCACTGAGAGCCTCCTGCCCCTGCCTCCCCAGTGTTAGGATTAAAGCATGCCACCACTGCCCGACTATGCAGAAACTTTTCAATGGACGGGGGCTGGAGAGATGGCTCAGTGGTTAGCAGCGCAGTCTACTTTTCCAGAGTACCCAGGTTTAATTCCCAGCACCCACATGGCAGCTCACAGCTGTCTTAAGCTCCAGCTCCAGGGGATCTGACCCCCTCACACAGACATACACGCAGGCAAAACACAGGGGAAAAAAAGTCCAAGATGGTAGCACAAACCTGTGCACTCAGCACTTAGGAGACAGAAGCAGGCAGATTGTGGGTTCAAGGCTAGCCTGAGGCATAAAGTGAGATACCCCCCCATCGGAAAACAAACAAATAAAACAGGATGCTGTGGCAGGTAATTCCGGATACTTAGGAGACTGTGGCAGAGGGATTGGTTGAGCCCAGGAGTTGAAGTCAGCCTTGTGAGACCTGTTCTCAAATAAATTACTCACTCCCAAAAAACCCTGGCCCTTAACCCATACTTTAAATCAGTACCAGCATCTCTGGAGGTAGCTTTGTTTCTGTTAGTTGTAAAAGGTTTCCCAGAGAGATGATCCTTATGCAGTCTCATCACACCCCACTGTGATGTACAAAACAAGGCTGCTTGTGAAAGACTGGAAATCGCTCAGCTCTCTAGCACTAGGACAAGAGATAAATAATGGATTTTTCATATGTAGACAATCATGCATCAGAAAAAAATGTTTTGCAGCATGAATGAATCTTACAGGATGCTGAGTGCAAAAATCAACTTAAGAACAAGCCCAGCCGGGAGGTGGTAGTGGCAGAGCGCGCCTTTAATCCCAGCACTCAGGAGGCAAAGGCAGGCGGATCTCTGAGTGTGAGGCCAGCCTGGTCTACAGAGCTAGTTCCAGAACAGCCAGGGCTACACAGGAAAACCCTGTCTTGAAAAACAAACAAACAAAAAAGAACAAACCCAACAATAAGCTCATTGGGATGTCTATGGTCAACTCACAAAGGCCAGTCTGCAGTGTCTTTTTATATACCAGCTAGGAACAATTGAAAAAAAGAAATTAAGGCAATAACCTCACTTATACTAACAGCATACAAAATAATGAAATACCTTTGAATAAATACAAACAAGGAGGTAAAAGACCCATGCACTGAAAACTATGAAATGTTACAGAAATGCACAGCAAGACCTCAAAAAGCAAAACCAGAAAGGCATTGGCATCAGTGGGTTAGCAGAATTAGCATTGCCAAAGCCCTGGTGCTGCCCAAAGCGACTGAAAGAGGCAGTGCAGTCCCAGCACAGCTGCAAGGATCTTCAGGGAAGGGAAGAGCCCAGTCCCAGGATTGCAGAATCGCAAGGGATCCCTAATAGCCAGAACACATGGAAACAGAAGTAGGAAGTCAGAGGACCTGAAACCCTGTCCTGAAAAACAAAAACAAACAAAAAGATGAACCTTGAAAGCATGGTGCAAGAAGCCAAATATTAACATCAAGCCTATGTGATTCCATTTATGTGAAATACTCAGAAAAGCGAACCCCATAGATACAGAAAGTTAACTGGCGGCTGGGGGATGAAAAATAACTGCTAAATAGATAATGAACATTTTGGAACTGGAAACAGGTATGACTGGACAACATTATGAACTACTACATGTCATTAAACTTCCCATTTTAAATAGGCTAGTCTTATGTAATGTGAATTTCATCTCAGTGACAAAGAAACCAATCCACCACACCAACTGAACTGTACTTTATGGGGATGTGGTCATTTATAGTAAAGCTATGGAGACAATCAGGGAGATGCACGACGTTCGGTCACCAGAGTGGGACATAGTGGTGCTGGGATTCAGCTGAGGGCCTAATGTGTGCCAGTAAACACTTTACCACTGAACCATGCTCTGCTTTTAAACCACATGAGTACTCATTATATCATTTATTATTGTTGTTATAATTATTGTTACTATTACTACTACTGCTATTGGAACGGTGTTGTTATGTGGGTCGGGTTAGACTTGAACCTGTGATCCTCTTGCCTTAGCCTCACGAGTGCTCAGATAGTCTATTCTTTTTATGTATCATTAACATATGCATATGTGAAATAACTCATCATAAGTTGCAGGATATACTCTAGGGGATATTTGTGCTCTTTGAAACAGGATCTCACTCTGGTACTGGCTGGAGACCCCCTACGAGCTCCCCTTCTGATGGCTCACTTAACTGTGAAGTGAGTTCCTTCACCAGCTATGAGGCTGGGTAAAAGCCGCTGGGGAGGATGAGGCCTGGAACTCACTGTGTGGTCCAGGGTGGCTTTGACTCTTGATAATCCTCCCTCAGTTGGGCTACAGGCATGAGCCACCACACCCAGCTTCCATGAGTCTTCTTTCATTTTGTGACTATTTAAGTCCATTTGTACGCCCCAGTGACAGGGCTGCAGAGATCTCTTATCAACAAAGCTGCAGGCTCTGCCTGTTCCTGTTTGTTTCTTGCTTTCTGGTCCACCCTGAGGCCTGATAGGAGCATCCTCATTGACCCCCCCTTCCCCAAACAGACGACCCAGAGAGAAGTAGAACCTTGCTCATACTTGACACACTTTTCATCCTAATAAATATCTACATCCCAGCTTTCCATTAGTGGCAGCCAGAGCTCCCCAAGAAAGCACAGTGGGTACTAAAGGTCTGTCTTCCCATTGAGTGGCCCTGCTTATTCTGGAGGCAAAGATTAAGAGTGTCATTGTAGGGCTGGAGAGATGGCACTGATTGTTCTTCCAGAGGTCCTGAGTTCAATTCCCAACAACCACATGGTGGCTCACAACTATCTGTAATGAGATCTGGTACCCTCTTCTGGCCTGCAGGCATACATGCAGATAGAACACTGCATACAAAATAAATAAATAAATCTTTAAAAAAATTCGAATATCATGGCCTTTAAAAAGAAGGAAAAAAAAGAGTGTCTTTGTAGCTGGGCACAATGGTGGCGCATGCCTTTAATCCCAGCACTCAGGCGGATCTCTGTGAGTTCGAGGTCAGCCTGGTCTATAAAAGGAGCTTCACAGCCACAGCTGTTACACAGAGGAAACCCTATCTCAATAACCAGAACCAAAACAAAACAAAACAAAAGAATGCCATTGTAATGTGGGTCAGACCCCCTGCTGCTGTGGGTGTGGTGTGGGTGCATGAAAGAGGAGAGTGTGGGAGCCCAGGAAAGGGAGCAACTAAGTCTAGGACACTGGCTGCAAGGAGTCTAGGACATTGGCCCCACTTGAAGTGGACTGGGAGCGAGACAGATCACCAGCTCCCAGGAATGGATAGACAGGATGCTCAATTCTTTCAACCTCTTTGAAGGAGTCAGGCCTGCATCTCCCAGCTTACTTGACTTCTGGGACAGGATGGGGAACAAATAGGGACAGGACAGCCATTCTTTTATCATGTGTTTTCAAGCAAGCCATCACCGCTTTGGCCAGCTCTTATGGATCTTCGATGAAAATATTTGGGCCTTTCCACCACACAACTGATTGCTTCCATTTATACCAGGTTTCCTGGCCCTGGCTTGAGCTGACTTGCACAGAGGGGACCCCCAGCTCCTGTCTTCTCTTAAGCCCTAAGGATGTAAGAAGATCCAGGGTGAGGCAAGAGATGTCTCCAAAGGCAGATGGGAGGATGGGTACCAGTAATGGGGCGCACAGTGAGGCCAGTGAGCTCCCTATGAGCTCCCCAGGCTGTGTAAATGCTGCTGGGGTCGGTGAGGCCCGCCAAGGACCATGGTGCTGGTGGGGGAGGAAGGGCAAGGAATGCAAATCCACTTGCAGGTTACATGAAGGGCCACTGCCAGCACGCTGCCACCAGGTGGCATCCCAGTCCCAGGGGAAAGGTTACCACCTTGAAATGCATGGTTTGATGTGTTATCTTATACATAAAGGGCCTCTGGGGAAGAAATTCCCAACTCACAGGATCAGTTAAGATCAGATCAAGAGACAGTTAAGTTGTGTGTGTGTGGAGGTTAATTTTAGAATTTAGAAGTCCCTTCACCTTGCAGACATGAGACCCAAAACAAAACAGGAGAATCGCTAACTGTCCCTTGGTTGTCATCACACAGCTCCCTCTACTCACCTGGATACCCAGAGTGGGTTACTGAGCCACCCAGGGTCACACAGGTCAGGTGGAGAGTAGCAGCGGTCACTTGTCACATGGTGGAAGGAGAGACCGGCTCTTTTCTTTGTCAGTCCTGGAGTCCAGACACTGGGCATACAGCAGTGACCCTAACCCACGGTGGCTCCTGCCCTTGAGAACAGAGAGTCAAGCAACCACATAGACTGTAACATCATTTCAGACCACAGGTAAGTGCCACAAGGAGTGTAAAACAGAATGAGACAGGATCAGGGGTTACTTCAGTCTCAAGCCAGGAGCAGGAAAGGCGCTCCCAGATGGAGTGTGGGTGGCCGCCTACGGAATGTCTGGGGCAGGAAACAGGAAGTGCAAGCAGACAAAAGTTGCTGCATTCTCCGGGTTCTAGCCACTTTTCAGAAACTAGTTCGCGTAACTTCACCCCAGCTGCTGAGGTAGTAAGACTGTCAGGTCATTTTCTCAATAGGACACTGAGGATGGTGACAGCTCACTCGGTTAGGGGACAGAACCATATGGTCTGGTTCCAGAGTTCACCAGTGGGCTACCATTCTGTGTCCGGAGTTCCCTGGTGTAGAGTGTGATCTAGCCTCTATCTTGGATGCAGGGTAGGAACAGAAGCGGTGGACCACCTTCCCACAGGGAGGTCTCCGACCTTTCGCCAGCTAGTGCCAGAACTGAAGTAAGGCCCTTGAGACCCTTCCAGTCTCCTCTGAGGTAGTTCAGAGGTCCCAATTCCCTGCCCCCAGCCTCTCCCTTGGCAGCAAACTGGGCCACCTCATTCTAAAGGGATTTGACTCTCCCAGAGAGGACTGGAGACTGGTGAGAAAGGACTTAGGGATTAGACAGTGATACCCAGGAAGGCAAAGGACTTAATCGGGAAGGCAAAGGACTTAATCGACCGGGATGGGGTTCAGGTGTGGGAAGTGGGGCTGGGAGAGGATTTGTATCTCTTGACAAAGCCAGGGTGGACTGCGGAAGCAAGGAGGAAGTGGGGCCCCTGGGGAGGAGAGGGATGGACCTGGGTTCTCATTTTCTCTTGTGATTTTACAAATAACCCATAGCAGCAATAATAATAAGCCCTCACCCCATGCACTCACTGCTTTGCCAGCCACGATGTTACCTGAAATCATCCCAGTGGCCCCAGGGAGAAAGGCAAAAGATTAGTTTTCACTCCAGGCTACTGGCACACTCAGAGAAGAGAGGTAACCTGAGGCAGCTGCACCCCACAAGGCCGGGTTAAGGGGGGACCTTCCTATAGGGCTGCCCTCTGAGTTCAAGGGCTTCCTAGAACGGCCCTGGCGTTGTAGAAGTAGAGTGTTCCACAAATATTTGTTGAAGGGTTTAAAAGACTGTACTATGTTTCTGCTCCCAAATCTCTGTGCCAATGTTTGTGCCGCTTTGCCTACTATGGGCATCAGGAGATCTGAGGTCAGGGCACCAGGGGAGGGACTTTGATTCTGAGGTCTATGTTCTCCATTTGATGAGGAAGCCACAGAGGCCCTGGAGGCACAAGCCAGCAGTCATGAAGGGAACACGGTGTCCCCATGCCCACTCCCACCCCTGTGCATGCTGCCACTGGAGAGCCCCTAAAACACTTTAGTTCTGGAACACAGAGTAAGGCTGCCACTCAGGACTCTCAGTCTAGAACTCTTCCTGTGCCCAGAGCTGCTCCCTAGAAGAGTCTAAACTCCAGCGCCCTGACTTCCAAAGTTAAGGCTCCCAAGCTTCTCTATGAGTTGTCCACACTTCCTCAGCTCCCAGTACAGTGCCCTGAGAGCCGTGCACACCCCTGTTGCCAACGCTTACCTCCAGGCTGTCTGACCCTGGAGGCCAGGTCCTTCCTGTCAGTCCAGGTCACAGTCACAATACAGAAGAGTCCTTGTGTTAAGGTCTGGAGAAATGGGCTTCTGGCTGGCAGAGGTCACATTTCAACAGGCAGATAAAGGAGAAGTTTCTGGAAACAGCTTTGGGTCAGGGCTTTGAGGGCCAAGGAGGAGCTGGTTGGAAGAAATAAAGAACTTGGACAGAGGCAGGAGGTGGAAGTATGTTAAGGGAACAGCAGGGGACATCTCTGACTGATGAGAAAGTGTATGGAAAGGGGGACTTTTGAAGCCACAAGGGATGCTGGGAAGAGCTGGAGTAGGCCTTGAAGTGAGTCAATGGGATTGGGGTGACTTCTGAGGGAACTAGGGAGCCAGCGATGGTTCTTGAGCAGAGGGAAGCAATATACCTTGCAGGGAGGGAGAATTGTAGGGTAAAGGGTAGGAAGTAGAGGAACGGTTAGCGTAGGAAGGAGAGTCTCAGGAGCCAACTCTGAGGAGTTTACCGGACTATTTATCTAGGATTTCTATTATCAGATTAGCCAATGGCTTCCTGGTGCACTGAACACAGTAAATTCAGTGGGCACAGTGAGCAGCCAGAGAACTGGAAAGGGACAGACAAGAGGGATAATTCTTTGTTTGGACTTTTTTCTTAGGTATCTACAGATATGGGCTTGGGGAGCAACTCTAGAGACTTCATCCTCGGGATAAACATGACCCTTTTGGTTTTCTGAGTGGGCCCTGCAGCAGAAGGCACAGCCAGGTATGTCTTGACTGAAAGCACTCTTCTGTAACCAGCCCTTCCTCAGGTGCCTCCATGTATCAGGTGACTCACCACTTTAGAGAACTGGCCAGCGCTTCTAAGAGAAGTCATCTGCAGGGGCCTTATAAACTGTAAGGGGCTGCACCACCAGGAGGGGCTGCTCTCCTTTCCTTTAGTAGGCTCTACCCAGTAAAGAGCACACTGTCCCCTGGCCCTGGAGACTCTTAAAGGTCTCACATCCAGTGAAGAAGGCAGCTCTGTCCTGTGCTAAATCAGAAGCCATAACAAGGGCAGGGACACTTGCGTTACTTGACAACTCTGCTGTGGTCAGGCTTGGAGGTTGTCAGGCACTGGCTGCCTCTCAGCCCATCCTTCATCAGATCTCTTAGGAGGAGTCCACACCAGGGGCACAGCAAAGTCCTTTCTTATGCCGTGAACAGGCCTTGCCATCTGCCTTGACTCTGGGTGAGGAGAGACACAAGGAACATTGTGCTTCCTGCAGTCCTGGAGACCTGGCTTTGAGGTAGCTGAGGGTTACTTCTGCATTAATTAATTAATTAAGGAAGGAAGGAAGGCGTGGGCTCAACTGATAGCTTCCATTGATCTGTTACTGGGCACTCTACATCTCTTGCACTCTTAATGACTTTGGGCAAGCCATGGCCTCTTTGAGCCCCAGTTTCCCCCACTATTAAGTGAGGCCACATGAACTCTGTGGGGTGCTGTTTATTTCCACTTTTGTCCAGACCACCCCCAGCACTGAGCTTTGGTTTGAAGCCCACCACATCTTCTCCTTCCCCCTTCTTTTCCCTCCAATTTTTGTCATTTGTTTGAGCCCAGGCTGGCCTTAAATTTGTGATCTTCCTGCCTCTGCCCTGAGTACTGTATTGTATAAACATGCCACTACACTCCATCCCTGTCTACGGGAGCCTATGCTAGGGGATGCAGGATTTGTGGAGACTCTGGTAATTGAAGCAAGAAAGTGTGGTATAGAAGGTAGATGTTAATAAGCAAGGTCACACCGGGGTTTTAAGCCCCCACTCCCACCCCATGCTGCCTCTGCATCTCTGGTTGTATTCACATTTTGCATCTACCAGAACTTAGCTCACGCTACTGTGCCAATATAGGTTGAGAGGTCCTTCTTCTGTGTCCCCCACATCTTAAGGTGCCAGTCAGATTCTACTCTTTCCATGGAGCCTTCTAGTGTCCCTTCATCCAAAGCAAACGTTGTTCTTTCTAATCTCTTATTGTTAGATTCCTCTCCGTGGCCATCTGCCTTGCTTTTGTATTCTCTTTAGTACATGTGGGACCAAAGGGTGGTGTGTGAACATTTCTGGGTTCCAGAGCAATGCCTACTACCTGACATACAGTTGGAAGAAAATGTGTCCCTGGGCTTGTGACCAGGTGCTAGGTGCCTGGAAATAGACCAGAGTGGCTGGGGACTCAGGCAGGAGGAGGGGCTGTTGGACTCTGAAAAGAGGAAATTGCTTTATGGTGAAGGGCAGAGTGAGTAACTGGGGTGGGGAGGCAGTCTGGTGGCACAGGCTGGACATGAAGCTGCCATGAGTCCACCCACAAGGGAGATTTGTCACTAGTGGGGAGCCCACAGGCCCTTGACCAGATGGGAAGCAGATAAGCCACAGCAGGGCTCTGTGGGCCCTGGTTTCCATGGTTTCCTCTTTGTCTAGGCTATGGCTGAGATCTGACCAGGCAGCCAGCAAAGGGCCTGTGTAGGGCCAGCTAGGAAATGACCACAGAAGTCAGGTCTGAGAATTATGTGCATTAATCCCTTTTAGCCTCCTGCTGCTTTACAGGCCCTAAATCACCTCCAGGTAGTGAAGGCACAACAATGCAGAGGGGCAAAGGGACTTGGAGAAAGTTGTGGAAAGCCTCCAGATTTCCAGAGAGGAAGCCACACATGCCAACTGAGATGTGAAAGCTTCAGGAGTGGCTCCCAGAGTGAAGGAAAGGTCAGACACAGAGACCTGGGTCCTAGGAGGGGAAGCTGTTCTTCCTTGCCCCTCCGCAAGACACCACGTTCTTCACCATGCCTATTCTACAGGTAGAGAAAAAAGGGTACCAACTCTGGTTTGTTTGTTTGTTTGTATTCTAGGCTAGCCTCAAACTCAATAAGTAACTAAGGGTGATCCTTGAACTTCTAATTCTCCAGCCTCCACCTCCAGAATGCTGGGATCACAGTCTGTGTAGAAATGTGTCGTCATGACCATGCAGTACTGGGGATCCAACTCAAGGTTGTGCATGCTAGGCAAGCCCTCTGCCACCAACTGAGTTACATCGGCAACCCCAGGTGTCGCCTCTGAATAACCCCCAAGCCGAGCAGGTAGTAGTGATCATAAGTGGATGGCAGAATCTACACCACAGTTACTAGAAGCTGAAAGACAAGTCGGGGGCTTCCTTTCCCAGTGGGCACAAGGAAAGCTGTCAAAATTTCGGGGTAAGAGCAACCCAGTCCAGCCCTATGGAGTCACTCCTTGGAAGAGGTCATTAGCCAGCTCTTTTCAGCCTCCTTTTGGTTAAGATGAGTAGTACCGCCCAAGTAGCTCAGGTGTCTGACTAGGCATCCTGGCTCGCCTCCAGGGCCTCTGCGCGTCTCGCCCCGCCTCTCGGGCTCCTTTAAGAGGCGGGTCTTGGTCGCCAGCCCCGGGGCCACGGCCAAAGGCTGGGACTTTACTCCTGCGGCTGCGGCGGCGGCAAACGACTCTGAGCTTCATCAGCTGCCGCAGGCGCCGCGCCCCGAGGCTGAGCCACGATGAGCGGCAGAGTAGGTGACCTGAGCCCCAAACAGGAGGAGGCATTGGCCAAGGTGAGCCTAATCTTGTCCCATTTGTGGCCCTCGCCCTTCAGCTGGAAGCCGCTGCTAGGGACGGTCCCCGCGAGCGGGTGACTGAGGGAGAGGCGGCCAGTCGCCCCCGCTTGGCTAGTGCCTAGCGGACCGTTTCTCGCTCAGTGTGAGGACCTCGGGAAGTTTGGTCATCGCGGTCTCCAGCACGAGCAACCCTGGCGGTGCCCCCTGGGAAGAAGTGGTTGCTTGGAAGCCCTCAGAGGCGGCTGAGGGCACAAAGGCAACATTCATCCTCGGGGCTAGCAGGGACTGGCAGCAGAGCCGTGGGACAGGGGCAGGGCCCCAGGTTTCCTCCCATTTCCGGGAGGTTTTCCTCTTGCGGAGACAGCAGCTTATGGAAGGGTCCTGGACAGCTCCGTGGCCAACTCCCCAGAGCCCTTGCGAGGCACCAAGTCACTGTGCGACCTTGGGCCAAGCCCTCTCCTGTGTGTTCTTTGATGAAGTCAGAAGAGGTTGGCAGCGAGGCACCTCTGTGTGAAGTCTTAAGATGCTGGGACTAACTGGGTTGAGCTCCTTTTCGAGAGAAGAGCCCTCCTCCCTCTGGCAACCCAGACCCTTGGCTGGCAAGGGACTTAGTGATGCCACTCAGAAAGAAAGGATAGGTCCAGGCTTTGCCTTGGCACCTAGGCAGAGAGGCACCTATCTATTCCATTCAAGTTCAGGGGCTGGCCCTGCTGCCGGAAAGACCAGTTGTACTGGATCAGAATTGGGGGGGGGGGGATCCAGCCCCAGCATTTGGAGACTCCACAGTCAGACAGTTTCTTACTTATGCTAGAGTGTAGCAGCAGATGTGGTTGCTGGAGGTGGCTTTTTTTTTCCCATGCCAAGTTTACTGTTGACCTGCAGAGGAAGTCTGGCAGATGTGGGTTTGGTGGTGATTAAGCCAGGGGCTACTAGGTAAGGTTCTCGGTGAGGGTGGCCTCCCCTTGCTGTTTAGATGACCATTGTCCTAATGCTGGGAGCTGCTTTTGGGGGATGGGAGGGTCTGACCTAAGGCAAAGGGCAGAGGTGGCCATTCCTCATTGGTCCCCTCTGGGGGTGTCCTATAGGTCAGTGACCAGGTAGAGGCCACTGCTGGAGCAGGAGGCTTAGGAAGAGCAGCGGGGGGCCCACTCTCCCCAAGAGCAGATGAGAGGTTGGAGTTAGATGTGGCCTCCCCTTGGAGTCACTGTTCACCCCACTTGGTGGCTACCTGCTGGAGCTGCCCCCTCCTCCTGGGCTGTCATCTCTCTCCTTCCCTCTTCTCTTTTGTAGTCTTTGAAGCTCAGCTCGGCCACCATTTTTGAATGAAGGCATTTGAGACAACCCGCTTCCTTCCCTCTGCTCCCATTACCCAGGGGGCAGGCAGACTGCAGAGGGAAGAGCCTGGGATCTGGACTCAGATCTGTATCCCAGCTGTTGGAGGAGCCTCTTTGTGCTTTCATCTCTTCATCTGTAAAATGTGATAGTGACACCTCTTGCAGCTCTGGGAGAGACGGAAGACACAGAACCCAGATAAGGGCTGTGCACAGGGCAGGTGCTGGGCATACAGACAGCACTCCCTGTGGCTTGACCAGAGTGTCTGCTAACAGTGTTGATCACTGTTCGTTGGGAATACACCCACTTGCTCAGAAGTGAGGCAGGGCAGTGTCCTAGTCCCTTTCTGGGTCCTCCTCTCCTGCCCGGCACTCCTAGCAACACAGCTCACAACCTCACTCAGCCAGAGGCTACAACAGTATGTAAAGGAGGGCCCTGGCAAAGGCCCCCAATGGAGGGTTCCTTTGGGGAGAGTGAGGTTGGGGAGCTCCCACTTATCCAGTTGTCTCTCCCTACAGTTTCGTGAAAATGTCCAGGATGTGCTGCCCACCCTGCCCAATCCAGATGACTATTTTCTCCTTCGATGGCTCCGAGGTAAGGGGAGATGGTGTGGGAGGCTGGGGCAGGGGCAGGGGCATGTTCTGGACAATGGAATGATATCCTCTGGAAACCCTGGCAAGCTGAGACAAAAGGATGGCTGGTGCCACCCACCCCAGCCCTTCTACAGGATACAGACACAGAAGCCCAGAGAGGTGAAGGGACTTGCTGGGTGGGCTGCAGTCAGCAAGAAGACTCAAACCTCTGGGTATGGACTGTTAGCACCCTTTCCATCTATATCTCTGCAGACATGAAGGAAAATCAATGCCCAGAAAGGCCCCACTCAGTGGGAAGTTGGAGGCAGAGCCGAGATTAGAACCAGGGTCCTGGTGCTGTCAGCTTGGACGAAGGGCACTGTGTATGGGGACTGAGGAGGGTGCTCCCTCCTCATCCACAGGCCAAGGTTTTGAGTTCTAGTTCCAGTCATGTGCCAGCTTGGCTGTGTCACCTGGGCCAAGGTCACAGATCTCTAGGCTCCTCTTCTGTGAAATGGATTAGACACAGTGCCCAGCTTTTTTGCAAGACCAGGCATGGCAAGGTCTGCCTGTGGAATGACGCGAGCGTGTTGCTGCTAGTGTCAGGATCAGACTCAGCCTCCATGCCTTGTTCCTTTCTGTCCTCTTCCCTCTTCTTACCTGTCATCTGAGGCATGTGCCACCCTTCTGGGCTCTTCTGACACACTTTCACTTTACTTTAGAAACTTTACTACTAGACACAAAACTGAGAGAGTTCCACTGCGTTTGACTAGCAGAGCTCTGGTTGTGCCGGAGAATTCTGTTGTAGACGTCGGACCTGCCTTGTGACTTTTCTGCACATTCACACATCTCCCAGCCCAGGAAGACTGGCGATAGATAAAAAGATGCCGATTTTTGCTTTCCAGAACTTTAATAAAGCTGGCATCTTCTTGAAGACCTGCTAGCAGCACCCCAGGACAGGTGTACCCAGGAGAGCCATGTGGGGCTCACGGACCCCTGGACTTATCACCTGCTCACCCTTACTCCACCCCCGATGTGATCTGGCCCCTCTCCCAGTCTACCTAGAGAGGGTGGAGGGGTGGTGTGGGGGTGGCAATGAAGTCTGTCTGTGCTGGAGGAAATTTTGGCCTAGCATTTGCTGAAAGGCTACAGCTAAAGGCAGGTGGTTGGAGGAGTGGGAAGATAGTAGCCTCCTTAAAGTGCCAGTTGCAAGATGATCCAACTATGGAGATTCTGCTAGAAGAAAGCAAGAGAAAGCCATTGAACAACTCTGCAGCTCTCTTTTATTTAGGCACAGGCCAGTGTGAGGTTTTGGCACCTGGTCTCCCAGACACTAAATTTTTGCTATCGGAGTCCTGGGATGGGATAAACCATTTGTCTAAGGTTCGATAGTTTAATCAGGACTCACATCTGGCACCAGCTCCTCCCTCGCAGGATGGTAATTCTCACTCTCCAGATGAGAAAACTTAGGCTCAGACCGGAGCAAGGGACTTACCCAAAGGCGCAAGGAAATGGAAAGCAGTCAGAGTCGAGTCCAGGGCTCTGGATTCCCAGCCAGCACCTTTTCCAGTGAGCCACAGCCTCCTTCCCAGTGAACGGCTCCTGAGGTCAAGCATTGCTTCATAATTGTTTTGGGGCTGCTAAGGAGCGAACCCAGGGTCTGGGGCATGCCTGGCAAGCATTTTACCACTGAGTTACATTCCTGGTTTCAAATTCTGCTTCTGAGCAGAGGAAGTTTCCCCTCTGTAGCTCGTTTGTGCCTCACATTTTCTGGGCAGGAGCTCTGGCCTACTCAGACCCTATTACGAATTTGAATTGGGGTTTTTGTTGCCTTAAAAAAATGCACTCTTTCTCCTCCCTCCTCCCTTTGATTCTAAAGGAGTCTTTTGCAGTAGAATGTGGTATGATCTTGGGGTTCACTTCTCTGGCCCTCCCCAGCAGACACACAGTCTTGGCTGGAAGTGAGATCTGGGTCCCCCAGCAATGAAGGCCAGCCAGCAAGACAGAATAGAGGAGGGAGGAACCCTGGGAGAGGGGAGAGTATAACTGAATGAGTCTGCAGCTTACAGGGCTAGGGTACGGGCAAACCAGAGCCCAGACTGCCTGCTCCTGGGCCGGGTTATTGTGTAGTGCCCCATGCCAGGCTTTCAGCTGCTTCTGAGCAGGGCAGTAGGAGCCTAGAAAAACCTGACTCAACAGACATGGTGGGAATGTTGGACCTTGGAGGTAGGGTTAACTGGAGAGGTTCTCCCAGATAAGGGCACTCAATTTACTACTCCTGGATCCCTGTTCTCTACCAAGATAAGGGCTCTCCTCTCTAGAGGGGCTGTCCTTTCTGTGTGAAACTCTCATTTCCACGGTCTAGCTCCTCTGTTACAAAGGGACATCCAGTTCTAGCTTCTCAAGTGGTACGGCCAGGCATATGCAGTATCTGGAAACACATGAGATAGGAAAGCTGAGATGCAAACCCACGTTACATTCCTCTAAAAGCTGCCCGGGGCTGCTGGTGGCACAGGAAGGGTGGCAGTGAGGAAATTCCTAAGCCCAGCTTGCCAGAGTGGCCGCTCAGATCTGCCAGAAAGGATCTGGCATGCACAGTGGCAGTGGCCTGGCCAACCCTTTCTCTTGTTTTTAAGAATTTTTTTTTTAAATGTGTAGTGTGTGGGGAGGAGAGGGAGAGAGATAGAGGGCAAAAGATTGGGGGTGAGGAGTGCGCATGTGGCGGGGAGAGGATAACTGTGGAGTTATCTACCTTTGCTGGCCTCTGGGGAGCAAGCTCAAGTTGTCAGGTTGCCAGGCGTGAACATTAAACCCCACTACCCACTGAACCATCGTCTCTCTTTTTTTAAAATCTTATTTATGTATTTTTAAAAAATATTTATTTATTTATTATGTATACAATATTCTGTCTGTGTGTATACCTGCAGGCCAGAAGAGGGCACCAGACCTCATTACAAATGGTTGTGAGCCACCATGTGGTTGCTGGGAATCGAACTCAGGACCTCTGGAAGAGTAGGCAGTGCTCTTAACCTCTGAGCCATCTCTCCAGCCCTTATGTAGTTTTTTTTAAAAGTATGAGTACTCTGCACAGTTGCCTGCAGGCCAGAAGAGGGCATCAGATCCCATTACAGATGGTTGTGAGCCACCATGTGGGAATTGAATTCAGGACCTCTGGAACAGAGCAGCCAGTGCCCTTCACCACTGAGCCATCTCTTCAGCCCACCCACTGAACCATCTTACTGATCTTTTTTCCTTTCTTAAAATAGAGTTTCAGTATGTAGCCCAGGTTAGCATGAATTTCCAATGGGACTCAGGCTGACTTCAAACTCGAGACCCTGGTGTCTCGACCTACCAAGGAACCACACCCAGGCTTGATCAGACCTTTAGACACACTACCCTGACTCCGATGGAGGACTGGACTACGCGAATGCAGACTTAGGGAGTATGCTCCCCTGTTCCCAGAGCGCAATGATGAAGGGACAGTTGAAAGCCCAAAGGGCAGCCTGTATATTCGGTTCCAGGGCTATCAGCAGGTCTAGATGTCAATTAAATCAATGGAGGATGTATAGCCAGGAGAGATAGTTCGTAGGTCAGAGGCCACACCCATCAGACTCTCTGTAACGCTTCGAATGATAGAATGGAGTAGACTCCAGAGGAAATGTGAGAGGGATACCACGGAGGGCCTGCCTCTCCCTCCATGGAGGGATTGGTGGCTTAGCCGGTGCACAGGTGTGAGGAGCACAGGTGTGAGGGATTTGGGGTTTCAGTTGACTCTAAGCTCCACCTGAACTAAAGGTGTGACCTTTGCCAAGAGAATTCTTAGGGCATATTGGAGAAGGGGCAAACAACACCTGGTTCGCCTAGGAGGGGCGCAGCCAGGGAGACAATATCCAAAGGGAAGTGATTAGGTGATTGTGGAGCTGAGTGTGAGAAGCGGCTCTAAGGACGCACAGCACAATGGGAGGGAAGGCCCAGGAGGGCAGCACAGAATTCACGGTTTGGGAGGACTGTTGCACAATGGGAGAAGAAACTCTGTTTTTGGGATGCCCCTGGAGTAGACTGCAGCTTACAGCGAATTAGTGAGGTTGGCAGCTCTAATCGTCTGCAAGTGGCCTCAGGGGACAGGGAAATCTTGGGTTCAGATCTGAGCAGGACAACTTGTTGGGGTGGGTCCACACATAAACTAAGAACCCACTGTGCTCCTTTGAGGAATGTGTGAGTCTTTTAGGGAAATGTCAGGGTTGGCTAGAGGCACACTGACTCCTCTACCTCGCCAGGATGTTTGGCAGCTCAGCTGCAGCTCCTGGGACAGCTATGTTCATCTTTGAACTGTGGGTCAATTTCTCAGGGCTGGATGTTATACTGTGGAAGAGATAAATTTTGTCCTTGTGGGGGATGGCCGATTGATAAAAGGTTCCAGGGTTCATTTTCTCTGAGATAAGACCCTTCACCTGATTATCTACCAGGATACTCTGACCCCAGCGTGGCAATGCTGCCCACTCCCAACTGCCTTGAACTTGACCTGTCTACCTCACCAGCTCAGGGCTGTGGGGTTTTACAAAGCTGACAGATGGTTGGGGGAACCCACAAGGGGACTGGGCCCCAGCCTGGAAACAGGTTCGTAGATATGCGGTCGGATTCCCAACCCTGGTCATGCTTTTGTTACAGCCCGAAGCTTTGACCTGCAGAAGTCAGAGGCCATGCTCCGCAAGGTGAGTCTCTGCTGCCACTACAGTTCCCCCCAGCAGAGTCACATTGTGCCTGGACTTCTCCTGCCTACCCATCACCCACCCCTAGTATAGGTTTTGGTTTGTGTGACACAGTTACTAGCCAACAATTGTTGCTTTATTCCTGAGGGACAAAGTGCATTTCCTTCCCTGGAAACATTGGGCTCCCCTACTTTCTGACTAGCCAAAAATGATATTCTTGCTGATATATCTGAAGAAACTGGGGCCTCCTTTTCCACTCTTGTCCAGTTCCTTCTAGGGATCATCTGTGCTGGCCACCTATTCATCTCTATTCAAGACCCCCACCACCACCACACTTCTTCTGCCTTGTGTTTCCTAAATCTTTGTGTATTTGCAGCATGTGGAATTCCGGAAGCAAAAGGACATTGACAACATCATCAGCTGGCAGCCACCCGAGGTGAGGACAGATTATCCCACCCCATTCCTGTGTGAGGATGCTTATTAGGTTCCCAGTCTGTACCCTGGTCTACTGGACCTGGAACCTCAGAGGGAGACACTATAGTTCCAAAACAGGTATCTCTCAGCACCCAGGGGAGGATGTGAAGGGAGAGACTTATGAACCAGCAGAAGGGATGGACATCCCGGGCCTGTCTACGAGGTGCTTTTGCTATGTCTTTGGCCAGGTAATCCAGCAGTATCTGTCAGGCGGCAGATGTGGCTACGACCTGGATGGCTGCCCAGTCTGGTACGACATCATTGGTCCCCTGGATGCCAAGGGTCTGCTATTCTCCGCCTCCAAGCAAGACCTGCTCAGGACCAAGATGAGGGACTGTGAGCTGCTTCTGCAGGAGTGTGCCCACCAGACCACAAAGGTACGGTCTGTCTGCCATTGAGTGATTTGATCATGGCGGAGACAGTCAAGGAGAAGCAGGAATGTCACATAGGGATGAAAGCACCAGTCTCAGAGTTTGGGTTTCACAGACCTGAAATCTTAAGGTTTTAGATGAACATGCCACCAATCCATCCGTTTTCTTCTCTTCTTCCCTTTCTTCCCTCCCTCCATCCCTTTGGCTGAAGATTGAACCCAGGGTCTTGTGTACGTTAGGCAAGTGCCCTACCACTAAACTATACCCCCATCTTGTCACACTTTCATTTTGCTAAGTAAAAACTTAAAATAACCTTCTATTGTTGCCATGATGACTCCCCAAACTCTAGGAATGGTATTATATAGGGAAGATCTGAGACTAAAATGCAGTCCTTTACTGAAGACATCGGTTTAATAAAAACTTCACTAGGGTGAGGGTTAGAGCCCAGCTGGTACAGTGCTCACCCCGCACATCCAGGGCTTCCACCCCAATACAGCAGGGAGGGGAGTGGTATACACCTGTAATCCCATGATTCACAGCCTGAGATATATAGCCAAGTGGTGGTGGCGCACGCCTTTAATCCCAGACTCAGGAGGCAGAGGCAGGTGGATGTCTGTGTTTGTACAGAGTGAGTTCTAAGACAACTAGGACTACACAGAGAAACCCTGTCTTGAAAAACCAAACAAACAAACAAACATGTCTGAGGCGGGAGGGTCTTGAATTTGAAGCTAGCCTGGGCTATATAGTGGGACCTAAAAATAACAGAAAACAAGAAACTATAAATTACTACAGCTGGAGTTGTCGCTCAGGCAGCTCACCTAGCACAGGCAAGGGCCAAGGTTTAATTCTCAGCGCAACCTCCCCCCCCCCAAAAAAAAAACCAAACCAAACCAACAACAACAAGAAGAAAACTCAGAAAACCACCTCACTACATTGTTACTACTTTTCTTGTTTCCGTGGATACCAGTGAGCTCTTGACTTGGACTAAACTACCCTTGTGCAGCTATGGGGTGTGTGTGTGCCTGGGTGGTCCTGATGTAGACAAATCCAGGATCCCTGCTCCTCCAAGTTTATTTTCAAAGCATCAGGGTGACAATTCCCTGCTAAGAAAAAGACTGAGGTGCTGGAGAGATGACTCAGCAGGTAAATGGACTTGCTAGCAAACCTGAGAACCTACATGGCGAAAGAGGAGAAGCAACTCCCGCAAGTTATCTTCAGAGCTGCACACTCCCACTGTGGCATGTACACACACACACACACACACACACACATACACACACACACACACACAAACACACACACACAGAGAGAGAGAGAGAGAGAGAGAGAGAGAATATAAACATATTTTTTTAAAAAAAAAAAAAAGAGAGGAAGGACTGAGGAGCAAGCTGGAGCCGTCGCTAACCCTTCCTCCCCCAGCTGCAGATGGGTTAAAGCAGGGAGGCCTCTCAGCGCTGTTCTTTGCAGAGGTTCACAAAAAGCCCACCCAGTACAGAACCTGAGAGGCTGGGGACACAAACGTGGTTCAACCTGCTGCTTCCTTAGAGCTTAGGCAGAATGGAGTGTCTAAACCCGCGGGAGAGGTGGTTTCAGCCCAAGCGCCATCTGGATGCTGCCCAGGGAGCACACAGTAACTGACAGGAGGACAGAGGCCATCGGGAGAACCTGCTGGACAGTAGGGACCTTGGATGTGACCTTGATCCACCCTAGTCCTTTGCTAGAGGAGAATAGTTTGTCTAGGTCACAAACTATGACATCTGCATCTCTGCTGCTGCTGTTTGTACCTGGTGCCATGAGCATTGGCCCTGAATTCAGTGACTTCCTTCCGCTGTCTGTTCCCAGTAGCTAGGGAAGAAGATAGAGACCATCACCATGATTTATGACTGTGAGGGGCTCGGCCTCAAGCACCTCTGGAAGCCTGCAGTGGAGGCCTATGGAGAGGTAAGAGGCAGGGAGTGGGGGCAAGAGGGGCCACTCAGCTAGGTAGACTCACAGGATGAAGGGCACTGTGGCCTGGAGGCCTGAGCTACTAAAACTAGGACCACTTCTGCTTCCACAGTTTCTCTCCATGTTTGAAGAAAATTATCCTGAAACACTGAAGCGTCTGTTTGTCGTTAAAGGTAAATTGAGGATTTCTGGTGATGGAGCCAAATAAGAACAAGAGGCCGGGACCATTGCTTGGGGGGCAGACTGAGTGAACGATGAGCCCAAGGACCTGTTCAGAAGCCTGACCTTGACCTTAGCCTTGGCCTGTACAGATGCTTTACAGTTCTCAGAGCCTGTGAGCCACCTGGCCCCATAGGATTCAGGCTGGTGATGCCATAGGAGGAGACTGGTTGGCTAGCATTCTTGTACAGCTTGGAAGCTAGACTTCAGACATGCCTGGCTGAGCCTCAAGTTTAGCTGCCCCATGAGTGGAGATGGGTGGCTGATGATGCTGGCAGCATCTGAGTTACCGTTGCTTTCTGCTTCACGTGATCTTGTCTCTCTTCCAGCTCCCAAGCTGTTTCCTGTGGCCTATAACCTCATCAAGCCTTTCCTAAGTGAGGACACTCGTAAGAAGATTATGGTCCTGGGGGGTAAGTGGCCCAAATGCTACTGTGGTCCAAACATCTGGCTTTAGGGGTATGGTCACAGCCTCCAGGGCAAAGACCTATCTTCTACTTTGGGAGTAGTTGGGACATAGGGGCAAGTAGAGACAGATCTGTGGCTTGTGTTTCCTCATACACTCTAGAAGCAAGCACTGGGCTCACCATGCAAGTTCAAAGATGAACGGAATTCCAGGGCTTATCCTAAAGGGGCTTACAGTATTACAGGGAGAGACAACGCAGAGAGAAGGCTATGGTATGAACCTGAAGGCACTAGAAAGAGCATCAGGAGGGTGCGTGGAGATCATCTGGGGGCAAGCAGGAGCGAGTGGCTCCACTCCCACAAACACCTTTTCAGGACTAGGTGCCAGGCTGCCAGGGTTAAGACAGTCCCTTGGCTAGCTCTCAGGGAAGGGAGACACAAACATGCTTATTGGCGTGATACGTAGGACAAAGGGAAACCACAGTGTAGTCACAGCTAGCAGCAACTCTCATCCCACCAGAGTTGAAGTGAGAGCCATGTCTACCTAAGCTACACACAGCAACATGAGCAAGGTGGCCACATGGAACAAAGAGAAAGAGGAGCACCGAGTAAAGACCTCTCCTAGGATGGTACAGGCAGCGGTCATGGAATGTGAGGCAGAGTGTGGCAAGAGGGGAGACTGCAGAAGGATCCAGGAGCCAGGTCATACAAAAGCCTGGACACCATGGTGAGGCATGGGGCATGATTCTTCAGGCCACTGGGAACCAAAGAAGTGCTTGGCTGCAGAGTTACCACAGTCATATTTTCAACAGACTCATACCTGTCAGCAAAAGTCTATGAAAGCCAGATGCCAGTTTGCATGCCATGCTATTGCCCATGCAAGAGATGGTGTAAACCTAGGCAGCAATGTCAGAGACAAGAAGGAAAGGCCAGACTTACAACTTGCCTAGGAAGCAAAACAGCAGAGATCTACTGGCTGCAGAGAGGAGGTTAAATCACAAATAGAGGCTGACTGTGCAAAACCTACTGATGTTGAGGATCCAGGAGTCTGCAGTGAGAACATCCAAGTCCTAGTGCAGGCAGAGTAAGAGGAGCCCATTGGGGACCGTGAAAAGGATTGGATATGCAGAGGAGTGGGAGAGTGCCAGGGCCCAGGGAAAGTGTGACCCCAAACCAGCCAGGAGGACACACAGGAACCAGGCCTACTGGAGATAGGGAGTGGTCTGATGGGCTACAAAGGTGGACTTGGACAGTGCTGGAGTTGAACTGGCAGTAGTAAGTGATTCCGAAGGTGTCTTCAGGGCTGACTTTAGATAACACATTTCAAGTGGTGATTTTGGTTTGCTTCTTTACCTTTGGGCTAAGACAAAGCGAGAGTGGCAACTTTGGGCTGGAAAGGTGGTCAACGTCTAGTTTCCCAGCACCTTGGAGGTTGAGGATCTCCAGGTCCAGGTCTGTCTGGGCTACATTCTAAGTTCAAGGCCAACCCAGGTTACGTAGTGAGACCCTGTCTCAAAAACGACAATGTGGGCTGGCTCCACGGGTAAAACATATGCTGGTTATACAAGGCTGATGACCTGAGTTTGACGCCTGATCCCACAGTGGAAGGAGAGAAACAACCCCCAAAAGCTGTTCTTTAGCGTCCACATTTATGGTTCCAACACACACATACATCGGACACAAAAGAACAAGAAAGCATTTAAGATACCTAGGGATTAGGGAGGTAGAAGGCTGAAACTACAAAGTGAATTCCAGGTCAGCCTGGGTTACACAGTGAGACCCTATTCCAAACCAAAGGACATCAGGACTGGGGCGGTGAAATCCCAGCTTTGGCTGTGGCCGACGCTGTTCTGTGTAGGATGGAAAGACCTCTCTTGATTTTCTCCCAGTTCTCCAGCTCAGCTGGGAGAATAACAAAATCAACGCAATAGGTTTTTCTGGGTTTTGGTTTTTCTGTTGCTACCACCCACCAAGTGCGTGAGTGAGGCAGTTTGGTTCCCTGGCAGCAGAGTTATGTAGGAGGTTCGGGCTGTTCTCCTACCCACACTTTAAATTCTTTCCACCAAATGTGCTTGGGCAGACTGGGAAGAAACAAGATCTCCAACAGAGGAGGGGTCAAAGTTACTCCAGGTTGGTCAAGGAGTTTAGCAGTGCCAATGAAGTCACCCCACAGGTGCCACAGGCACCGTGTTCTCAAGAGTCACATGCTTTGGGATCCTAAATACCTGAGGGCTGGCAGACCCAGGCTGGTCAGTGTTCCGGTCATCTATGCAGAGGATGCGAGGCTAGTCCCTGGCCTGGAGTGCTGGGTATAGACGGTCTATACAGTCGGCATGGTTTCTGGGATTAAACATTGTGCCAGGCTGGTATTTCTTGGGGAAATGATTCTTGGCAGCAGACACTCGAGAGCTAATTGCTCCAATTGGGAGGGGATTTAGTTAGAAAAGCAATAACAACAAAAGCAGTCAACCAGCCCAAAACAATAAGATGTGAAGTTGACTGGGTAAAGCCACATAAGCTCATTTGAAGGGTCCCTCCCCAGTGGGGTGCTCTTTCAGTCAGTGTAGGAGAAAATAGGAGGTCAGCATAACCGCATAAGAACCCGTAGTCCTGCTGCAAGACACACACCCCCGCTTTTGTCCCCATCCACAATGACGGCAGCCCAGGGTTTCTGAATCCTGGACCAGGCAGAGTTGTCTTCTGGGTAATGGCTCTTTCTGACGCCATGTAGTACTGTGTATGCATCACGTGCTCATGAAGTACTCCATTTTCCCCGAGACACAGTCTCACTATGGAGCCAAGGCTGGCCTCACACTAATTGTGCTCCTGCCTGCAGTTCCTTGGGTAACACGTGTGCACCATGCCAGCCTATAATGCTTCAAGGCAGGGCCAGCCTTCTCTGCCTCTTCAGGACTGACTGCCAGGTATGAAGTCCTGCCTAGTGACACATTTCTGTCCTTCCCTCTCCTGCCAGCAAACTGGAAGGAGGTTTTACTCAAACATATCAGCCCTGAACAGTTGCCTGTGGAATATGGAGGCACTATGACCGACCCTGATGGAAACCCCAAGTGTAAAACCAAGGTATGGGCCACCAGCTGGAGGTCAACAGGGAGTCTTTGCTCAGAAGGCACCCCGACTCACCCTGTGCTCTGCTTTTAGATCAACTATGGTGGTGACATCCCCAAGCAGTACTACGTGCGAGACCAGGTGAAGCAGCAGTATGAACACAGCGTGCAGATCTCCCGAGGCTCCTCCCACCAAGTGGAGTATGAGATCCTCTTCCCCGGCTGTGTCCTCAGGTAGGGCTGCATGCTTCCAGGGATCCGAGCCTTTGTCAGTGCCAGTGGGTGGGCTGCGGTGCAAGAAACCCAGTTGCCATGGACACACACACACACAGGTGGATGTCCTCTGCAGGTGGCAGTTTATGTCGGAGGGATCAGACGTGGGTTTTGGGATTTTCCTGAAGACCAAGATGGGGGAACGGCAGCGGGCAGGGGAGATGACAGAGGTGCTGCCCAACCAGAGATACAATTCCCACATGGTCCCCGAGGATGGGACCCTCACCTGCAGTGAGCCAGGCATCTGTAAGTATCTGGGTCTTGGCAACACCTGAAACCTGTCACCTTTCTGCTTATGACACACCTCTTCCTCTCTTCCTCAGTGCGTTGGTCACCTCAGTGTCACCATAGGAAGGGGTACTCTATGAGGCCAGCTCTCCGACACAGCAGGAAAACTAGATTTGGAAAGATGTAGTGAATGAACCTTCCTATGGCCATGTGCTGTGTCACTCACTGGCTTCACGGGCTGCTAGGAATTTCTTGGTCGCCCTGCTTTGGGTATTTGTTCTGTAACTCTGGGTCTAAAGGTTTTAACCATCACCACATGAGCCACTGCAAGCGCTTTTGTCCTGTGTATGCGGCCTTCTCGTGTCCTGTGTCGACCTGGAGGTGAGTGGTGTGAAAGGTGCTTAAGGCTGGTATTATTTTGGCATGCTGTGCCCTGTGAAATCCTTATACCCACACAGTCAGTTCTGCCTCTCTCTCTTTTTTTTTTTCAAGACAGGGTTTCTCTGTAGTTTTGGAGCCTGTCCTGGAACTAGCTCTTGTAGACCAGGCTGGCCTCGAACTCACAGAGATCTGCCTTCCTCTGCCTCCCGAGTGCTGGGATTAAAGGCGTGCGCCACCACTGCCCAGCTGCCTCTCTGACTTCTAAGGGGACAGGCATCCCTAAAAAAAATGTCTGGCTGCTGTCTCAGGCCTAGTTAGCCTTGGAGAAGGCCTGTGCAGCCCGGGCTGGCCCCAAGTTCCAGTCCTGCTTCAGCTTCTTAAGTGCTGGGATTACAGGTGTGCTCCACCATGCCCAGCTCCCAAAAGCAGGTGTTCTGAGCTGGACTTGACAACTGGCTGCGTGTGGACTTGGGTAAACGACTCGGCCTTCCTAAGGGTGGCTCCTGATTGCTGCGACTGGGATCTTGCAGAGATGCCAGGTTCCATGTGATAAGATCTGTGAGGCAATAGGCGTGATGCCAGAAATAGAGCATGCGTCTCAGCACTGACAGCTATCTTTATTACTATTATTAGGGTAACTAGGAGAGCAGGACTGTCCCAGAGATGGCAGAATCCCTGGGCGCCACTGCTGAGGCTGCACCTCTGAGACAGCAGCACTAGCCCCGCAGAGATCTGCTTCTTCCTTCCCGTCCAGCAACCTGCAGTGCTGGTGCTGTAGGGATACACTGGGCGCAATCTGGCTCCCTGAGGAGCAGGATCATTCTTGTTAGTGAGCAGCCAAGTCACAGGGGCAAGCATACTCTGTGCTGCACCAAGAACAAGGATTAGCACAGCCCAGACATTATCATCCACAAAGGAGAGAGCACTTTATACTCGCAGGGTAGACTTTTTAGAAGAAGAGGAAGAGACATAAACAAGATGTTCTCTTTCCCATCGCGTAGCTAGTGTAGATGCTGAGAGAGGACACTAGAGGCTCCTAGTCACAGACTGTCTGAGGGAAAATTAAGATCAAGGAAGCACTTCCCAATGCCATAGGGTAGCAGGAGGCCAACACTGTTCATCTGAAGGATAAACAGCCTTTAATACAGTAGGATGGGAACTGCAAGCCCTCATTTATTTCAGTCCTTCCTGGATCTTTTCCCCACAGGAACCCTTACCTGCCTGGTTCTGCCTATTTGCTGGAGGAGCAGAGGCAGGCCAAGGGATAAAATTCCCCTTTCCAGATGGAAAGGCAGTGAGGTAGGGTCAGATGTCATTAGGAGGCAGGGTTGTTGAGACCAGAGTCTAGAGATCTAAGGGCAATGCCTCTGAGGACCAGATGACCCCTGGAAAGTGGAGCATGATCACCCCATAGAGAATTAAACCTTTGGGTATGTCAGCTTCAAATGGTAAAAACACAACCTTCTCTGGGCTTCTCTGCCCGTTGCTCAGGTGGACTGAGGAGAGGCCAACATTTGGGTGGGGTTCACCTTCTCCCAATTACTTTCTGAGAGCCTACTGTGTGAAATGCTCAACTAGGGATGGAAAGAATGAGGAATGAAATGGACTTTGAGTAGGAAGATACAATGAGGATAGGAAGATCGGAAACACTGTAGGAAGGGGCCAGACAGTGCTGGGAGAAGAGGCTTGCTAGGCATGGATGCTTGCTTGCTGAGAATGTCTAGCTTTGCCACCGCCTCTCCCAGAGTGCTCCCAGCAAGTATCTCTCCTTCACTATAAAATAAGGGAAGTAGGTTAGAGCAGATTTCCTTCTGGAGTACATGGACGCCCCAGAGAAGTCTCATAAATAATGTCTGTTGTTCCCGTTACTCATAGATAATGTAATCCACCTACGCATATCATTTTAAAATCAATATACTCCACCCGTAATATAAAATAGAAACAAAAGGAAGTCAGTTTCAATATAATTATTATGAGGTACCAAGGATTCAACCCAGGGCTTCCTGTATGATAGGCAGGTGCTCTAACCCCAAGCCTCAGACCTAGAATTTACACATTTTACTACATATATGAGAGGCAACATGGCACCTACTTCCCTAAAGAACAGCGTCTTTCTCTTTGGATACTGGCCCTAAAACCTTAAGGTGCACCAAGGGGCCAGTTACCCATCACATACTGAGAAGCCCTTGACTGGAAGGCCTCCAGAGACTCCATGAGCCTTTGAATACATGACCAGTGTCACCTGGTGCCACACAGACCTACGAGCTGTAACGACTGCCCTTCCCTATGTCTGTGCCTCCTACAAAGCCCTTCCGTGTGTTCGAGGGCAGATTTTTGCCGAGCAAAGCAAGCATCTCAATCCTGGTCTAAGGAGATCCAAGTATGGTGGACTCTGGTTGCCCAGAGGAGGGGAGTGTGGGATCTGCAGGACTTCTGGTAGAGACGGGAATCAGATGACTGACACCATGAAGTGTCACGGGAAAGGAGTAGGCGCTGTGCGGACTGCTGGCACAGTGCAGTTTATCCTGGGGTGAGAAGTCAGACGCGGAGAGGAGTAGCGCAGAAGGGTGGTGGTGCTGCTTCTGCTTTCGGGCTTAGCTGTCCTGAAGGGGCATCTGAGTGAGATGGAACAAGCTTGCAAAGAAGCAGAGTTAGAGCGAAAGCAAGCCTGTTCAGTGGCCAAGACCTCGGCGCCGTCCCTGCTAATTGTGTCCATGCTGCTTCCTAGAGGATACACAGCCCACAGCCTTCTCACCCGCCAACCTGCCAAACACTGCCCATCCCTTTAGAGGCCTGCCTCTATAGCAAGCCTGCCAAGCACTGTACAGTCACATATGCAAGGAACATGCCCGTTACTCGGTGTATGTTTGGAGAAAGCTGGACAGTGGAAAACTCACCACAGGGTGTGAGAAAACCTTCCCTCCAGAACAGTGTCATTCCTCGGTGCCACCACCAGAGAACCTCTGGTAGACAAATTCCCCTCCCCAATTATTTTTACACATAAATTAACAAAAATGTTCTGAAGTTTATTTTGGCTTCTGTATGTATCTTAGACACTACCCCCATCCTCCCCGCCCTCACTCTGTCTATGTAGCTCAGTCTGGACTCAACAGTATATAGCCGAGGCTGTTCTTGAACATCCTTACCTTCCTAAGTGTTGCGATTACAGGCGTGTACCACCATGGCCAGCTAAGCTCTTTCTTTTTAATATCAGAACAGTGTTCCAGAAGACAGATTACAACACAAATTGCTCAAGGAACTCTCCTTTGATGAACAGCCCATCCTTTTATTATTATGGGCAGGCATGCAGTGAGCACCCCGTGCCCCATTAATCTTCCCAGAGGGTAAGCACCTGGTTCATAAATTTTGCAGAGAAATGGAATGGGCTGGGCTTCCCAGGATCCAAATCAGGCAGGAGTATGGACAGGAATGCAAAGCTGAGGGAAAGTCCAACCCCACCATCGTCTCACTGTGCAACATAAAACCCTTTTGGCTGATGCCAGGTAGGACCGCTGCTGAGTTCAGAGCAGCAGTAAGGAAAAATGTGACCACACAGATAGACTACCAACCTTCTGCTTTCCCACACAGACGTCATCATCACAACTCTGGCTGCTAACATTAGTCAGTCTGGTCTAAGGAAGCTATGGGTGCTGGTCTTGAAGGCCTTTTCCTTCCAAGCTCTTACAGATGTGAGTCTCTCTGTCACCCATCTCTCTAGGCCTGTGCTGTGTCATACATTTTTCTTCCACTTTATGAACACATTGTCATCCCAGTGAGACTGAGTTTCAGAAGGCCAAGGACGATTTCCAGTACTTTCCCCTCCATCTCCTAGCACACCGTCTTGCTCAGTCAGTAAAATCCAGTCCTGCTCACCACCCCTCTCCTCCTGGCAGGAATTGCCTGAATGTTTCCTTTTCTGCTCCCTCAGATGTCCTGCGCTTTGACAACACCTACAGCTTCCTCCATGCCAAGAAAGTCAGCTTCACTGTGGAGGTCCTGCTTCCAGACAAGGCAGCAGAGGAGAAGATGAACCAGCAGGGGGCAGTCACGCCCAAATAACAGCTCTTGCCTTCCCCCCTCAGAGCCTTCCTGTCGGTTTCTTTGTAGTAGCCACTTTCCTACAACCTGGAAGCCCGAAGAAACTGGGCTGGAGGGAAGACTTCAGACTGCACAGGAGACCCGGGCCAGAATCCAAAGAGGACAAATAGCTAGAGTGGGTCCTTGTCATCAGACTGCTAAGGGGGTCTCCAGAAACTGGCTCTGATGATGTCTACCCTGGAGACCTGCCAACTTCACCTGCCCAGTGACAGCTAAGTCAGGGAGAGGAGGGGTACACAGGATGGCAGCAGGGAAGAAATTAGAAAGAAGTGAAGAGATTGGGGTGCCACACTCAGGGAAGTCAGCTGCTGGGAAGACACTTGCTCCTAAACGAACATGGAACAAACCTCCATGATCGTAATGATGGTTGCAAGGGAGCAGGCTGCTAGGCACATGATGGGAATCCCCACCTCTTCCAAACTTTTTGTAAAAGAAATATACACCCCCACCCCCCCACCCCCACTCAGGAGTGGCCCAAGTCGGCACTGGAAGGCAGAGGGCCTCTCTCCCCTGGAGAACCTCGCCAACTCCTGGGCTCCACTGGCTGCCTGTTGAGTTCCTAATGGTTGCCAGTGACCCAGAGTTCTGTGGGTCTTTGGTGCCTAGCCACTGCTGTCCAGTGAAAAAGAGAAACCTTCCAAAAGCACAAGGGATCACAGATCCAGGAGGCCGTGGGTAGGTCCTAAGCCTCTAAGTAAGCCTCCCCTTGAGCAACCCTACACAGAAAACGGGAAGTGGGAGTGAACAGCACACAGAGAGCATTTCCCAATCTGAGTCTCCCACAGTGCCTGGGAACCGGTCTCCCGACTGACCTGAGAGAGGGTTCGGCAGGCCCTTCTCTGTGGAGGCATGTAACGGCAGGGCAGCAGTGGGTTCCTCTTGCCTGTAAACGCTGGAAGCCAGGGAGGGAGGCTGCCCGGGAAGGTGGCCATAGGGCAGGCAAGCATCTGAGCCAGGGGTAAGGGGCGGCCACAGGCGACCTTGCAATAGCAGCTTTTGACCCTACACCCCTTGCGAGCGAACGCCAGGTTACGGACTGCCCAGAATTCCGGAACGCGGCCCCAGGCCCTTGCGGGGACCCCCTTTCCCCTCGGAATGAGACCCCGGCCCAGCCTGAGGACTCTTACCAAGCAGAGGGAGCTCTATAGGTGCAGGGCTAGCGACCAGAGAGGGCCGAGGCTACCCAGGATCTAGTCACACATCTCAGGAGCATTTCCTGGCCTTGGTTTACAATGCTGTTAGGTACATTAACCAATGAATAAAGCAATTTTCAAATCAAAGGAAGTAGAATTCACTGCCTATCGCCGGCTTCCAAGCGGTCTCTACACTAGATCCCAACTTGAACTTGTCAGAAGGCAAGTTGAGGACTCCGGCTAAAATTACGCACACACAGAGGCGTTCTGTTCCTCTCCTCTCGCGTGAACTTTCCCCGAAGTCCTACGAAGTTGTCTTCTGATTAGCTCAGCCGCTGAGTGTCGCCCGCCATCTTTGTTTACGGCATGAAGATGCTCCCGACAGCCTTCACGGTGAGGGCGGAGACCCAGCCCCATTCGGTGGTTCCAGACGTACGGGGTTTTTCGTTTACGCCGACCGGCGCGGGCGAGCGTGTGCTGCGTGAGCAACGGGTACTAAAAGGGAGGGAGGCAGCGGATTAGCATCACGTGGTTTTAGGGACCGTCCTCTAATTCCACTCCAGCACTACCGGTGTTTCAGGGGCTGCAGACAGATCTACCTTTCCCACCCGCGCCGGCACCGGGCCCTGTTCCCACCTACCCTCAAGATCCTATAAGGACGCAGGCTGAAAACGGTGTCTTCCACAGGGAGTCGGTAGCAACCTTTTAGATCTTTAGTCACTGGTTAAACAAAAAGCTAAAAGAACAGTACAGAAAACCTGCTCTTAACTACCTGAAATTGTTGCAAAGATTTTTTTTTTTTTATCCCCGGCCAGGTCTGGAACTCCCTATGTAGACAGTCTGGCCTCGAACTCATGTAATGCCGCCGGTTTTGCCTCCTAAATTTTGAGATTAAAAGCATTCTCCACCATGCCTGACTTTTGAAAATATTTAAGATAATTTGTATTTATGTGTATGTGTCTATAGGAGCATATAGCACGCGAGTGTGGATGCCTCTGGAGGCCAGAAGTGTCAGATCCCCTGAAGGTGGAGTTACAGGTGGCTGGGAGCCACCTATGTAGGTTCTGGGAACCATGAGTTAGTCTCTGGAAGGGCTGGAGGCGCTATTAGCTACTGAGCAGTCTCTCCAGCCCCCTCCATTTTGTTTTACTGACATGGACACTTGGGATTTGGAAAGGAGGTGGCTAACATCTACAAGGTGACACAGCAGGATTTGTCTCCAGGGGCCATACCATTGCCTCTGACATCCCAGAGTGCTTTTCCCCAGCAGGGGAAGGGCTCACCTCATAATAACTAATCCCCCAACTCCCTCCTCCTTTTCATTCTGCTCATTTCCCTGGAGTTTAGTATGCCAAAACCTTGGCTCCTGGCCTCATTAGTTTGCTCATTCATTTGATGTCTGGCCCCCTGGAAGATCCAGTTAGCTGCAGAGGAGGGACTGGGGGTCTCGGCTTCCACCTCTCCAGAGCACTGACCATCAACTCTCCCTGCCTTGTTTACCACTTTTAGAGCATGGGATCTGAAAACACCTATTCTAAATTCAAATCCGTTTCTCCACCTTACAGTTGTGTGAGTCAGGAGAGACCTTTCTCTCTGTGCCTCTAATTCCCCTCTGTAAAACAGGACCCAAGGCTAGTGCAAGAGCTTAAGGAGGCAAACCAAACCGACTGAATAATACATGATGACTGTTTTAATTAGTCCTTGTGACTGGCTAAGGCAGTGTGATTGCTGGCATGCCTCCCATTTACACAGGAACTGAGGCTCAGAGAAATACACCTTTGCTACAAGTAACACATCTAAGAAGACACCGATTAGAACCCTGATCTGTGTAGCTCCAAAAACTAATCATGCCTGAGAGAGTTTTGCAGTAATTGCTCGGAGAAAACACGACTATCTGCAAAATCCAAGCCTAGGAGAGGGGCTTGGGTGTACAAGGCAATTTTCAGACACTCCCTGCAGTGGCGATAGCCCGACCTGTCCTTCAGCCTCGGACTTCTGGCGGGTTCTTTCCTGGTGCTACTGGGAAAGGAGGCAGTGGTGAGGCTCTAACTTGCAGTGACTCACACTCTGCTGGAAAAGTCATGTCGGAGCAGCAACGGCAAGGCGCCGAGCGCGACCTCTACCGGGACACGTGGGTGCGCTACCTGGGTGAGCGTGGGAGTGAGAGACGCAGCGACCCCAAGACTCTGGGAAACAGTGGTCGTGGGATGCGGATCTGGAGTCTGAAGGAAAGGTTGGGCAGGAGGTTGGGCTCCGGTCAGGGCTAGGGACTTGTCCAAGGTCACACAGCACTCTCTCCGCGGGTCTCTTGGAGGAGGCACAAGCCGACTGCGTGGTTTGCGGTCTGCCATGATGAAGTACTAGCCATGGGGTCAGAGGATCTGAACTCCTACAGCCTGCCATCCCTTGGCGCTTCCTGAGCCTCAGTTTCCTCTTTTGCAAAAAGGGCTGAACATGAGGCATTGTCGGGTGCTGATTTTAAGAGCTGACTAGCCTGAAAGGCCTTGACACTTGTTAATTATCAGTGGAGCCCACCTATCGCTCATTGGTGCAGATTCCCAGAACCACAGCTGGGGTCTCTGATCAATGAGCTATGAACTTCATTGTTGGCGTCAGTCCACAACCCAGAAACCAAAAGGTAAAGTCACTTGACTTAGGTCACCTGCCCCATTGTAGTTTATCAGTCTAGGATTGAAGCAGCTCTCTGTGTAGCGCCCCCTTGTGGAACAGCCCGCGGGCCTGAGAATTAAATGCATTTCCCCTCCAGGCTATGCTAATGAGGTGGGGGAGGCTTTCCGCTCCCTGGTGCCCGCAGCTGTGGTGTGGCTGAGCTATGGCGTGTCCAGCTCCTACGTGCTTGCTGATGCCATTGACAAAGGCAAGAAGGCGGGAGAGGTGAGTGCTAGTTTACCCTTCCAACCCCATCCTGGTGTGGATCAGTGCAGCCTTGCATGTGGGACAGCCCTATCCGCTTTAGCATCATGCGGTCCATAAGCTAACCCTGTTTGTAGGCTAGTCCATCTCCACCTGACCAACCCACATGGGTTGGTAGTGGCAGTCGGTACTTCTGGATGTAGGCAAGTCATCCTCGACCCTCAATGTAGTCCAGAGTCCCCCTCCCAGCTTCCTTCTGCCCTGCTACCCTCTCTCCCTCTTTCCTCCTCCCTGTTCTGCCCTCATGCCTCTGTCTATAGGTTTCCTGCTTCTGCTCCAGCTGGGTTAAATGTCTTTGTATCTACCAGGTGCCAAGCCCTGAAGCAGGCCGCGGCACCAGAGTGACCCTGGCTGTGGTCGACACCTTTGTGTGGCAGTCTCTGGCCTCAGTGGCCATCCCAGGCTTCACAATCAACCGTCTGTGTGCTGCCTCTCTCTATGTCCTGGGTTCTATGACCCGCTGGCCCCTGACTGTCCGCAAATGGACCACCACCACACTTGGGCTGCTGGCCATCCCCGTCATCGTCCACCCCATTGACAGGTAGGTGTCTTTGGCCTGCAGGTAGAGTTAGGCTTTGAGAGCTGTGGGCACAGAACCACAGCAGCAGAGAGGGCGTCTGTACCCTTGTCATAGGACATAGCAGATACTTTGACCATGTGGGTACTGGGAATTGAAATCAGGACCTCTGAAAGAGCAGCCAGTGCTCTTAATCTCTGAGCCATCTCTCCAGCCTCCAGAATTACATTTTTAAAAAAGAATGTATCAATCCAAGTAGACCAAGATATAGTATGAGGAGAGGTCTGGGGGTGGGGTGGGGTGGAGCATAACTGACCCTGAGTCTCACAGTGAGTGCTTTATCCACCTTGCCTCAGTTTCCCCAACTGTAGAAAGAACAGGAAGATGGTTGTTATTCTCAGGGGGTTAGGTTTGACTTTCCTAAGTAGCCTAAGTGGTAGGAGAATGGTAAAATGGGGACCTGGTTGTTGTTGGTACCCTGTATCCAGGACTCTTTCCCTAAAGTCCAGTGTGTTTCCTCACTCTTGGCTACCTGCTTACCATGTCTTCTCTCCTTACAGGTCAGTAGACTTCCTCCTGGATTCCAGCCTGCGTAAACTGTACCCATCAGTGGGGAAGCCCAGCTCCTCCTGACCCTGTCCTGTGCTCTGCCCATGACTGGCCTGCTCACATCACAGAATGTGGACACTTGGCTGTTTGGTGTCCACGACACTGGCATCCAAGTGGGTTCAAACTAACGGATGCTTAAAGACAAAAGCCTTGAGGAGTGTTAGCTGCAGTGAGTCCCAGAGGTGGGACCTGACCCTGTGGTTGTACTGAGTGGGAGTGGATGCTGGCTGGGCATGTGTTCTGAAATATTTTTAAGTATTTATTTTATGTGTACAAGTGTTTTAGCTGCATGTATGTATGTTTGTGCACCACCCTTGGAGGTTTAAAGAGGTCATTGGACCTGAAACTGGAATTAGGGATGATTGTGAGCCACTATGTGGGTGCTGAAAACTGAACCTGGTTTCTTTGCAAGAGCAGCCCATGTTCCTAACCACGAAAGTACCTCTCAGCCTCTAGACCTATCTTCTGATGGGAAAGTTAGACCCTCCCATGGAGGAGAAGGTCACTAAAGCCCAGAGAGGGCACGGGATACTCCTAAGGTCATGGACAGCTGAAGACCAGGCTGTCCAGCTGCTCTAAGTCACTTTGTGGTAATGTGGCTGAGTGACTTAGGGAAGAGCACAGAGGTGCAGCATTTGGGACACTCAGGATAGAGTCTCTGGCCAGCCCATCCCTGCTGCAGGAGCTGTTGGGGTCTGGTTGGGAGGCAAGACAATCATACACCAAGTGCTAGCCCAATAAACCCTTAAACAACGGTATCTTCTTTTCTTCATTGGGATAAGTAGGGATGCAACCACATCAACAGCACCGAGGGAGAAGTGGGCTGGTTTCCTGGCTCTACAGGAAAGGGTGTGGGGAGAACAAGGGAGGGAAGTCCCTAAGCCTGTTTAAGAGGAATATCAGATCCAAGGAACCAAAAAGGAAGGGGGGGGGGAGGGAGGAGGGCTTAGTTGGAGAGAAGTGAGAGGGTGTTTCATGTTAAAAGGTGGTGTGGTATCATTGATGGGCTGGCGGTCGTGGGGTCTCCAGAGCTGTAGCAGGGAGTTTGGACTGCATTCTAGACCTTATAAGAAGTGTTGGAAAGTCTTGGAGAAGATGTAGAAGAAGAGGAAACCTTATTTGCTGCTGGTGAGATGCAAACTAGTGTAGCTATTATGGAAGTCAGTATGGAGGCTCCTCAGCAAATGAAAAATAGAATGACTTCATGACCAGCCATACCACTCCTGGGCAGGTGCCCAAAGAACTCTATCCTCAGACAGGACTTGCACATCCATGCTCATTGCTACCCGGTTCACACTAGCTAGGAAATGGAACAGCCCACGGGCAGATGAGTGGATAATAAAAATGTAGTACATAATGGACTTTCATTTAGCTATAAAAATGGAAAGAAGATGTAAGGAAAATGGAAGAGCATGCCTGTGTCTTAACTGTTTATGCTGTGAGGTCCCTGTCACAGGCCTTCTCTGGTCCTTAGAATTTAGACCTGGAAAGGAGAGTCATGCCATCTACCCGCCTCCTGGGCTGTGGGAGGGCCAGAGCAGTGTGTTGCTGGTCAGTGTTTAACCACTGGCTTCTTTAGGATAGAAAGACTCTATTACTCATTTCCATGCAATGATGCACCCATTGTGTCCTCTTTAAAGCCATCCAAGTGAAGCCCTTGAACACAGCTGGGAACAGCGTCACTTTACCTAGGTGACTGCCAGAGCAATTACTTTGAAGAACGCCTCAAACCACAGATGCCATCAGCCCGGCTCTGCTGTGTCTCATCTGGCGTATGCATGTCCGCGATCATGTTTAATTTATAAATTAGGAACAGGAAGAAAGCGAGGGGGGCACCAGGCAGCATCTACTCACCTCATAAAGCCCCAGTAACAACCAGTTTGTTTCCACCGAGGTTCGTCCTGCAGAGCTAATGCACTCATTAGGCTGTGTGAAGAGCTGCAAACAGGAGCATGGCTGACCCTAAAGCTGCCACACAAGAAGGCCCGCACCCATGACGATGATGGCTTCTGCATGGCTGTATGGGGTGCCCTCCCTAGTCCTGCCTGACCTAGATACTTCTAGCCCTTCCCTGAGGACTCATGCACCAGAACAGACTGTGTGCTCCTGGCTGAGAGGAAGGACTGGACACTGCCCTATGAAAAAAGTTAAATGTCAACAAAATCCAGTTGTGATCTTCTGTAAGCAGCCGCCACCAAACTCATAGGACGGGGGCAGCTTGGCTCTTAGGAGAGTCCTGAACAACAGACCACAAGGACAATAATAAGCTACAACAATTATAGCCACATACTAGAGTAAGAGCTTTTCCAAACTTGCAAACTGATTGTTTCTGGAGTTTTCCACTTAGTACTTAGACTGCAACTGACTATAGGTAATTGCTGCATAGAAAGGAAAACCACAGGCGAGGCTGATGACAGTGGATAGAAATAATCTCAGCAGGGGCTGAGGGGAATGGCTCAGTGATTGTCCTGAGAGCCACCAGTGTTCAACTCTGAGATAATTGCTTCTGGAAGCTTGGCCTTAACATTGTGTAATAAAGTCAAGGGTAATGGCTTCACACGCTGAAGCAATAAGGGAAATGAAAGGGCAGATTGAGAAAGGCTCATAAGAAACCTATAGCCAGGCGTGGTGGCCCACACCCTTATCTGAGCACCGTGGAGGGCAGAGATAGGTGAATCTCTGAGTTCAAGGCCAACCTGGTCTACACAGAGTCCTGGCTAGCCAGGGCCACATAATGAGGTCCTGTCTCAAACAAAACAAAAACAGCAAAGAAACCAGCCTCTAGAACCCTGCTAGCTTCAGGTTCTCCAGATTGGTACAGCTGGTGGCAATCTCAGAGTCACCTGGAATGGCATCCAAGTTTGATAGAGAAGGATGACCCACAGGAGTGGCATGGCTGGGCTTGAGGATTGTCCAACACTTCAGACATGGCTTCCAAGCTGTTGAGTTTAAAAACTTGAACCAGGCATGATTGTTCAAGCCTTTAATCCTAGCACTCAGGAGGCAGAGGCAGATGGATCTGAGGCTAGCCTGGTCTATAAAGCAAAACGAAGGAGAAGGAGAAAAATAAAACTTATAGTTAGCTTGCCTTGGCTTCCAGAGCTCCTCTTCCGCCTTACTTATGGTCATGGGACTCCAAAAGGGCCCCGATAATCCAGACGTGGATACAGGTTGCTTCCCCATAATGAGGTTGCCTCCCTGGCAGAACTAGGCTGTGAGGGCCCAGGCCAAGGTCTTGGTAGCACCTGATTTGTGGCTTCAGGCAGAACCAAGGCAGGGAGCTAAGGTCAGCCTCAGCTCCTCCCTTCCCTTCTTCATTGAAGTGTTTGCCTCCAAAGATGGGCTGGGGAGTTCTCTAGCAAACAAGCTGTTCTTTCATCCCAGGAGCTGCTTGGTATTAGCTTGGTGGTCACTCTTTCACTGCAAGACTTTTTTTTTTTTTTTTGAGACAAGGTTTCTCTTACCTGGAACTCACTCTGTAGACCAAGGCAGCCTCAAATTCACAGAGATCTGCCTGCCTCTGCCTCCGGAATACTAGGATTAAAGGCATGCACTACCGCCACCCAGCTCTCTCTGCAAGACTCTTAAGTTCTTCTCATGGCAGGACTCTTGTCTGATTCAGGGTAGTCCATTGGGCTCCTTGAGGTTCCCATGGGATATGACCAACATGGTCGATCCCCTTCCAAAGGAATTGATATGGCAGGAAGAGGGTAAGGTCCACCCCAAAGCAGGCTAGCAGGGCCTATGGTGGACCCTGGACATCTTCAGGGGAAAGTGTTGGCAGGAGGCTACAGTGAGTAGGTATGGCTAGGCAACCCCCAGGCCTTATGCCTTTGTCCTAGAACATCCTGGCAGTTGGGTCTCCAAGCAAGCCCTGGCTAGTTTTAGGGAACACTCAAAATCTCCACCAGGGGGCAGCATGCTTCAACATGCCCTTGTTGACTGGTCAAACTGGTCATTGATTTTTCATTTCTCAAATTTCTCAGTGGCCCCATTTCTCCTAGTGACCCCTGAGACCCAACCCTTCCTATGGTAAGGCTCTCGATAGGATTTTGCCATGTAGTCCAGGATGGCCTGGGACTTATTTTGCAGCTCAGGCTGACTTCAGACCTGCTGATCTTCATGTCTCAGCCACACTGTATTCTTTGGGTGAACTTATTCCTTTTTTCTTCCACCTTCTCTCCTCAATTCTTTTTATCCTTCTCACTTCTTTTAAAAAATACTTTATTTTTGTCTGTGTGAGCACATAGGTGCAGTGCCGATAGAGGTCAGAAGAGGGCGCTGGATCCCCTGGAGCTGAAGTAACAGGTGTTTGTGAGCTGGGAGCCAAGCTCTGCTTTTCTGGGAAATCAGTAAGCGCTCTTGAACTCTGAGCCATCTCTTCAGCCCCCCCCCCCCCACTTCTCTCCCTTGTTCTTCATTATAGGCTTGCTGGATAAAATACAGAAGGCTGTAGGAAGAGGGATGTTTGAAAAAGAATATGAATAAAAAGGGGGGGGGAAGCTATATGAAAACCGCTGTTCTTACAAACTTCCTAAAAAATGCATGTATTTAAAAAGTTTCATTAACGTTCATTAACAACCCTTACACAGGACTGTGCGGTGGTGGCGTGCACCTTTAATCCCAGCACTTGGGAAGCAAAGGCAGGCAGATCTCTGAGAGTTTGAGGCCAGCCTGGTCTACAGAGCGAGTTTCAGAACAGGCTCTAAAGCTACAGAGAAACCCTGCCTCAAAAAACCAAAACAACAGATATTGCCTTACACAGAATCTATGGCCTCTTGAAGCCGTAGATGATTAAACAAAAAGCCAGTGACAGGTGTGGGGCCCCTTTGGTCATAGTGTTGGTGTGGGGTCCACAGACCCCCCCAAACAATAAGATTGTTGCCATCACTCTTGGTTACCCAGGCCTTACTAGAATAGGTAAAACTCCACCTGCTGAGGACGCCACACACTTTGCTCACAGGACATGGGAAATCAAGCTGGTGCTGACCTGAGAAATCCTCCCCGATGGCTAGATCTCACAGTGCCAGGAGGTGCCGTGCAGGCTGCTGGGGGAGAAAAGCCAACAGGAACCCTACCCAGATGTGAACCCTGTAAACTATAATAATGACCAGCCTGGAGACATGCACTCACTGGTGCAATAATGGCCTGAACCTTATTGAGGTAATCAACTGTGTTCTAATTGGAATTAAGATCTATTCTGCAGGAGGCAACTCATGTCTGGTACTGTAACCTGGTTATGAATCCATGGCTGGAGAGGTCATAGGACCTACTGTTATTTTGCTAAAGGAATATAGTGTCACAATACCTTTTAAATACTTAACCTTTTACCCATATGCAACTCTCACCCTCATCCAAGAAACTTCTTTAATGGTGCATGGTGGTTAATACAGAGTCATGACTGATCAAAGTGCAGAGAGGAAGTGACCAGGGAGTGCTCAGTCCTTAACGGGACACTTGTGTCACTCCCTACACTGCAAGACACAGAAGGTTTGTAAGAACCAGAGGCTGGGGAAGATTGCTGTGAAATGACATCTTCTGGCTATGACAGGGCCAACACATTCATCAACTCACAGCAGCTGTGGTTGCCAGCACACGATCAAATCAGACAGTACTCCAGGATGTAAAGGGAAGGGGCTCATGAGGCCCTCCCTGAGCTGAAGAGCTATCAGTAGCTGACAACCTCTGGAAGAAAGAGTTTATCTTCTTCAACAGTGACCCATGGCAGTTGCCCATGCTACAGTGGCTGGAGCCCTATAGCCACGAGCGTTGGGCGGCACTAACTGGACTCAGTGCGTTAGAAACACAGATGAAGACTAAGTTGGGAAGATTGTACATGGGGGATTCTGGGAGCAGTTGGATTGGGAGAAAGAGGAGTGAATATGATGTACACACTTGGTGTTTGTGTGTGAAATGACCACGGAACAGTAAATATGTTTGAAAAGAAATGGGATGCTCAGTTAAGACTTTAATGTTAGATAATGAATACATTTTAAGTACCATCCAATATCACCCTTTAATTCTTTCAGAGTCTGACAGCTTTCCCTTCCTCACCTTTCCTTCCCTCTTTTGTGATTCCAGGTACTTTCCCCTCTCCTGCCTACACAAGAAGGAGGGGCAGTCTTAGCCCGTTTGGAAATTCACTCAGGAACCTGGAAGTCATAAAACAAAGTGGACACCTTGGCTCTGGTCCAATTCCACCATCCACAGGCTGAAGATAATGGGGCCAGTGCTGTTGGAAGCTCAGTTCCTGTCCTGGCTAGTGTTATGTCAACATGACACAAGCTAGAGTCATATGAGAGGAGGGAGCCTCATCTGAGAAAATGCCAACATAAGATAGGGCATTTTCTCAATTAGTGATCAATGGGAGAAGACCCAGCTCATGGCGGGTGGTGTCCTCCCTGGCCAGGTGACCCTGGGTTCTATAAGAAAGTGGAATGAGCAAGTCACGGGAAACAAGTCAGTAAGCAGTACCCCTCCATGGCCTCTGCATCAGCTCCTGCTTCCAGGTTCCTGCCTTCTGTGAGTTCCTGCCCTCACTGTTTTTGATGATGAAGTGGAACTGGGAGTGAACTAAACCCTTTCCTTCACAAGTTGCTTTTGGTCATGGTGTTTCATCCCAGCAATAGAAACCCTGAGACAGTTACCATCTATAAGATGGGCATAAGAGCCTGTGCCCTTAAGTGTGTGCATGGCTTTGCTCCCCTCCACAGAATAACATTAGCTTGGTGAGTCAGGCTTCACACTCATCTTCCACTCATTCTCATGGTGCATCGTATGGCACCAGCAGCGCCCTTGGGTTCTGGCCCATGCTCATTCTATGAACTAGTCATCTCTTGGCAAGAGTTGCACCAGGACCTGGACACTCAAGCCGGTATCTATCTACCATGCATGGGACAGGGAGCTGAGAAAGAAACTGGAAGCCTTGTCCCAGCTCCCCAGGGCTGTGGTGAGCATCATGTGGTCATTCCTACAGACACAGTGCGAGCAGAGGACAGAACACCAGGCCCGGGAGTGCAAGCTTCTTCCCGCCCTCTGTGAGACCCTTTGAACAATCTGCTTAAGCAATGTGGCTCTTGATTACTCAGGCTGTCCAATCGGGGCCATTACCTCTTCCATCTACAAAAAGGTGCTGGAGGAATGGGTTACCCAGTACACTCTACTGAAGGATGCAGGGCAATCAAACCATTTCCTTTCTCCTTGTCAGAGCAGGGTCTTTTGATGGGACATCATGGGGGAGTTTAGAGCAATACCTTCTGACTAAATAAACAAAAAGCTCAGGTCCTAGATCTGCCGCTTAAGGCTATATGACATGGAGTGGCTAGTTTAGCCTCTCTGAGTCCAGTTTCTTCATTCATAAAGTGGCTTTAATAAGGTGTATTGGGGTGGTGTGAAGATGGCATGAGCTAAACTTGTAAAGCACTTGGAACGGTGACACTCCTCACCAAACAACAGCTGTCATTATTGCGTTGCCCAGCAGCAGAGAGAGTTGGTTGTGACTTCTTTTGCTTTGGGGAAAATTATTTTAATTGCTGAAAATGTGAGCTGTGAGGTCAAAAGGAAGGAGGTGTTTATGGGAATAATGGGTGGGACCCGTGCCCTTGGGTCAGGCAAAATCAGGAGTAGGCGCCTCCTGCCAGAGGTGAGGAGCTTTTGTGTCTGAAACTCCCAAAAGGAAACCACTGTTAGGTTGCACGGCCTGGGTCGTTGGCAAGTGCGGATCTGTCCGGGGTGCTGAAATCTGCTGTTGGGTCTCTTCCTTGGGATTCCCGTGAGCCACTGGTCTCTGCCTGCTGGTCCTCTGTTTAACCTACAGGAATACACTAAGAGCCTACTATATAGCGAGTAAAGTGAAAAGGGTTCAGATAATCTTCAGCTCGAGTTGCTTACAGCTCACAGGGAGGGAGTCAAGCACAAATATCTTAGGATAGACCAAGCAGAGTCATTTCCCTATTCTTGGGCCTCAGTGACACTCTTTCTCTCCTCACTGGTGTCACAGAGTCAGCCAGACTAATGATCAGTTATAGGAATGAAAGGGAGAGTAGAGGGAAAACCGAGGTTCGGGGTCTCTGAGAAGCAGGACATCTGTCTAGACAGGGGTGAGCTCCTCATCGTATTTCTGCATGCCCTCATCTGGAAGAAGTACTTCCACCGTGAAGCTGACTTTCTTGGCATGCACAAAGCTATAGGTATTGTCAAAGCGCAGGACATCTAGGAGACAAATGGAAGATTAGTTCCCACTGGCTGTGCCTGAGAAGCTGGTACAACTTCCCACTGTGCCTTTTACCTCCCCATGGGACCTGTCACCCTGAGCAGAGCCTCCTCCTGGCATTCACCCACACTGGCTTTAGTTGCATCAACAGACAGTGAGAACAATGGTGTTAATCACATCCCATTGTCTTCACATCTGCACCCAAACATGATGAGATGTGAGAGCAACAGATGCTTTCCAGCCCTCTGGGACAAAGTGGGGACTGGGCAAAGCCTGAGGTAATGGTCTTAATCCTCAGACCCTGGGTGACCCAGCAAATGATCCTTCCCAGATTGGGCAGAATTTGGCACTAGTGCACCCACACTGAGGCTGATGTGGAGCTGAGGAAACATGGTATCCTGCTTCGAGGCTGTGCATAAGTTGGCTTACTTCTCACGGCCTCAAATGGGGAAAGAAAACCATGCCCTATTATCCTTTGCTTGTGTTCTGTGGCCCAAGCACTCTCAATCCCTCACGGCTCATGTGTCTTTGACTCTTTGTGCACACGAGGTGTCCATGAATATGGCTTGAGAATGAAAGAAGGCTCTAACCTGGACTGTATGCCCTGATATGTGTTGGGGGAAAGGGACCATGTTCATCCTTTAAGCCATGCGGAAGGTGGCTCCTGTCTTCAGAGCCCGTGCACAGCTGGGGTGGACTTACAGACGCCAGCCTCTGAGCAGGTAAGGCTCCCGTCCTCAGGTACCATGTGGGCATTGTAGCGCTGGCTGGTTAGCACCTCAGTCATCTCCCCGGCCTTCTGCCTCTCCCCCATCTTGGTCTTGAGGAAAACTCCGAAGCCAATGTCTGCACCATCAGATGAGAACTGCCACCTGTGAGAGGTCAGGTTGCTGCTCAGTGTGATAGGTCCCTGAGGGGTCAGAACTCAAACAGGGGAGGAGCAATGATCTGTCCCTACCTGAGGACACAGCCTGGAAACAGGATCTCATATTCCACCTGGTGTGAGGAGCCACGGCTAATCTGCACCGAGTGCTCGTACTGAGTCTTCACCTGGTCCCGCACATACATGGACTTGGGGATCTCCCCACCATAGTTGATCTAGAATGGATTCTGGGGTCATTTCTTGTGCCAAAGATACTTCTTATCATCACTGGGAAGATTTCTACTCTCCTTCCTCAAACCCTTGCCTGACTCTCTAGGCTGAGCCAGCTCTTTCGCTGGAAGCTTCTTCTTCTAGCTTATTCCCAAATCAAAACTCCATTTCACCTTTCTCTGAGTGCCTTCTCAGTAGCTCCCAGAAGTCCTAATAAGCTGGACCCCCCCACCCCCAGCTCAATACCTGGTCTCTATACCCAGGAGTCTGTCTGGATACCTTTGTGAAATAAATAGGTGGATGGGGAAGTAACCCATCTCTACTCCTTCAACCCCTTCCTGTCCTCAGACTCTGTGTACCTTGGTCAAACATTTGGGGTTCCCATCTGGGTCAGTCAGAGTTCCCCCAAAATGAGCAGGCAGCTCCTCAGGACTGATAAGTTTCAGCAGGCCTTCTTTCCAGCTGTCTGGGTGGAGGGAGGTGGAATGGTGGTTATCCCGTGTGGAAGGGACCAAACAGTCCCCCACACCTGCCTACATACCCTGAGCTTGTGTCTCCAAGCTCTGAGGGAGTTAGGCGGCCAGGGATAACTGCCAGGTCTCCTTGACCCATTGTGGCTGTGCAATATTCCTTCTCTCCAGTGGGAAATGGGAAATATCACTGGGAATGGGAAATCGCTGGAATGTTAGGGCTATATGTACTGATCTTTGTGGGGCACCCAGGGGAATAGAGGGCATAGACTTGGGTTCTTATTGCACCAGGATTTGGTGCCCCCACAACCAGGCTATCTTGTCATCCATCAAGCTCTCCTTTAGTGAAACCGGGTAGAGGTAGGAGCTGGGGTATTGGGAAAAAAGGGAAATTGAAGAACATAAGATTCCCATCCCCGCTTCTAAATCCTCAGCTCACATAATTAGATGATCTGAACATTCTGCTTGGGAGATGGTTTTCCTCCAAGCTCAGGCTCACTGATTTGTGCTAGAGAATTAGTTTTTTGTTCATTTTACCCTATCCTATCTGTCTGTCTGTCTGTCTATCTGTCTGTCTGTCTACTTATTTCACCATGCAATGGATGGAACTTAGTGCCTCACATATGCTGGGCAAGTACTTGGTGGCTGAGCTACACTTACAACCCACCTCTGCCACTTTTAAAAGCAACTCTTAGCCAGGCGGTGGTGGCGCATGCCTTTAATCCCATCACTTGGGAGGCAGAGGCAGGCGGATCTCTGTGAGTTCGAGACCAGCCTGGTCTACAGAGCTACTTCCAGGACAGGCTCCAAAGCCACAGAGAAACCCTGTTTCCAAAAAATAAATAAATAAAAAAATAAAAGCAACTCTTGTCAGGGCAATGGCATACAATGATGGTCTCTGCATTTATGACACTGAGGCAGGAGGATGGTGAATTTGAGGTCACTTTGTCTCAAAAAACAAAACAAAAATAAATAAAAAGTAAGTTATTTTTCTTATTTATAGTAATATGAGAAAACATAAAACTGAGAAAACAGAAAAATACAAACAATACCTTTACAAGCATTATCTATTTTGTTGATATTTCCTTCTAAAAATTTTTGTTTGTTTTGCATATACTTGTTTTATTATTTTTTAAATTATATTTATTTGTTTTTTTGTGTGTGTGGAGGGGTCACATATCACAGCATACATGAGGATGTAAGAGAATTCTACTTCTCCTGTGTGGATTCTGGGATGGCTCACCCTTAGGTCATCAACCTGGGGAGAGATGAACCAGCATTCTGGTCCAGTACAATTTAGAAAAACAAATTATATTGTCCATATGGCTTGTGTGTAGGTGCACATGTGTGTGCACATGGATAGACACATATGTGCACCTTCGTGGAGGTCAGAGGGAAACCTATGGCAACATTCTTCAGGGCCTGTCTACTTCGATTTTTTTTTTATTTTTTTGCGACAAGTCTCTCATTGGCCTGGGATCACCAATCAGGCTAGGCTTCTGGCCAGTGAGCCCTAGGGATCTTTCTGTCTCTACATTCCCAGTGCTGAGATTACCAAGTGTGTGCTAACACACTCAGGTTTTTCTTTGTACCACAAATTCTGAGGCTAGAACTTAGTCCGCCATGCTTTAAGGTATGCAATCAGTGACTAAGCCTTCTCCATTCACCGTATGTATGGCTTTCTGATCTACTTCCATTTTCTTTCCACTTGGCAATATTTCTTTTGTCACTACTCAGTTGTAAATTTCTGGGTAGGATGGTTCACTCTTGTATCAACTGGAGGAAGAGGCATCAGGAGTTCAAGGTTCTCTTTGGTTACTTACTGAGTTTGGAGTCAGCATGAGCTACACAATACCCTGCCTCAAAGAACAAAACAAAACAACAAAAAGCAATATCTTCCCGCAGCACAGCTCCTGCGGCTGCCCAGAGTTCACCGAACGATGCATTATCTGCACCTGTCCAGACCTCTGTGTCAGACTCTCTTCTCTGAATCCTGGCTACTTCTGCCACTTTTCCTCCTCAGTCTGAGCTGTCATTAGAAGCACGGGGTGTGCAGGTGCAGAAGGGAAGCCAGGGCGCGTAGAGCCAAGGTTGAGAAGCAACAGAGCAGAAACGTACAGGGGCAGGGGGCATGGAGGCCTTACTCCTCACTCACCCGAGGGCTAAGGCAGGGAATAGGGCTTAGGAAATGACTTGGCTCTAAGTTATGAGCCCCATCTCACCCTGGGGAAGAAGGAGCCTGTGACTGCAGGCTCATCTTGAGTGCTGGCAGAAATGATGGACCACCATCACTCTAAAGCTTATGTGTGAGACACAGGGACAGGGGCCCTGGAACAACTTACTTCCCAACACCACAATTTTCCTCCGTGTGTCCTCACTCAGGAATGGCTTCATGAGGTTGTAGCCCACAGGGAACAGTTTGGTAGCTGGAAAGACACAAGAAGAACAGGAGAAATCAAGCCATGGAGCCACTTTTCCATAATGAACACGGCCAGTGATACAGAATCATAAAGGACGACTCCTTCCAGCCCAGACTCTGACCCAATCACCCAAGAAATAGTCAACTAACCATCCATCCATCCATTGCCTACCCGCCCCACAAATGAGCCAGTCACCAGCCTCCTCACCCAGCCAATAACCTAACCAGCCTTCCAAACTGGCCAGCCTGCTAACAAATAAATAATCCACCAACTCACTGAAGTCAAATTCACCAAGTCAGCCAAACAGAAAATCAATTGGCTGGTCCACTGACCAACCAGCTGGAAAGCTAATAAATGGCTTGCTCCAGCCACCAACCATTCACACAAAGAGCCAGGAATCCTCCTGCGTGCTGGCACTAAAGACAAGTGCCATCACCGCCCAGCTCATTGTGTTTTTCTGAGCAAGTTATCTACCCTATGAAGGGCTCTAAGCCTATGCCTGTGGTGCATGCTCCAGGCCTGGTACCATTCTGGGTGCTCACTAGCCACTTAAATGTTCTGCAGGAGGCAGAAGCAGGTGGATCTCTGTGAGTTCGAGGTCAACCTGGTCTATAGAGTGAGTTTCAGGACAGCCAGAGCTACAAGTCAGATCCTGTCTCAACAAACAAACAAAATTACCCCCCCCCAAAAAAAAGAAAAGAAAGAAAGAAAACCAGAATGAATAGGAGTATAGACCTGGTGGTGCAGGCCTGTAATCTCATACATTATAAAGGCTGAGGCAGGAAGACTGCAAGTGTAAGGTCTATGTGAGCTACTGAGTGAGTTCAAGGTCAGCCTGGGCAGCTTAGGGCCAGAGACAGTCTGAGGAGGGAGAGAGGATCATGGGTGGGAGAGGGGAAGAGGAGCTAGTGACGCTAGCTGCTACCATTGCCTGAGCCTTCCTCTGTGCCAGAGTCAAGCAGGTAGCATGCAGTCAGCAAGCAAACCTTCCCACAACTTCCCGGGGGAAGGCACTGAGCCCCAAGAGGGAATGGCAAGGCTAGGCTATGGAGGCCCAGTCAGGGGCAGTCACTTCTCACTTACCCTTCACAATGAGCATGAACTTCAGGGTCTCTGGGTAGTTCTCTTCAAGGAGGCCAAAGAACTGTGGAACCAAGAAAACCCTCTCAGAGCCCACACCTTCTCCCCTCCCCCTCCTTTGCCATCTCCTGCCTGGAGGTTTTCCTTTTCGGTATCACCTCCATTTGCCTCATAAGGGAACCTTTTCACTCAGACTGTGAGAGCCAAATGCTCATAGGAACCACGCCATCGTTTAAACAGCAGAAGAGAACCGTGTGAGGACACACGTCAGATGTTCAGTGTCTGTGCGGCACTATGCACATGCTTTACAGACTCACTGAGTCTCCTGCTCTCACTGCCCCCATTCTGAATGTGAGGAACTGAAGCATAGTGGGGGCCCAGGGCAGAGCGGGTGTGTGTGTGACTTGCCAAGGGACTGACAGGTCTGGGACTGTTTGTGGAAACAGGCCCTGTGCTCTCCTGAGGTCTACTCTGTGGACTTTCTAGGAGTCCTACTAAGGTTTCCTTGGCGGGCGGGGCCTAGGAAGGAAATCACCTTTTATTAATTTGTGTTCTAAGTAAACTGCAAGGTCAAAGCAGGCCAAGCATGTCACCCAAGTGTGTGTGTGCGTGTGTGTGTGTGTGTGTGTGTGTGTGTGTGTGTGTCCACCACCAGGCTTCCTCACCTCCTGGTACACTTCCACCAGAGGTTTCCAGAAGTGCTTCAGTCCCAGACCCTCACAGTCGAATATCATCACAATGGTCTCAATCTTCCTCCCAAGCTGTGAGGATGAGCAAGGGACAGGGACAGGGTCAAAGTGTAGGCTTGGGAACTGGTGACCCAAGTATATGACCCCTTAGGATGCTTCCAAACCTCCACTCCATCCTCAGAGTAGCAAATGGACAAGAATGAACACATCTCCCCACTCATCCACCCACTCATCTACCCATCCATCCATCCATCCATCCATCCATCCATCCATCCATCCATCCATTTACCCACCCACTCATCCATTTATTGACCCATCCATCTATCCACCCATCCACCCACCCATCCATTTATCCACTCATCCATCCACCATCCACCCACCCACCCATCCATCCACCAACTCACCCACCCATCTATCCATCCATCCATCCATCCATCCATCCATCCATCCATCCATCCATCCATCCTTCTACCCATCCTTTCCCTGACAATGACTTAATACTTTTAAAAAAATTTATGATGGTGTGAAGCAACACACATTCAGCCAACTCCTTAGTCTGAATGATGAATTTTGATTTTTTCTGGTCTAGCAATATTCAGGATGGTGTTGTCTTCTGGTGTCCATCTGTAGTTTAATAAAAGTACTCTGCACACATTTGAGGAAGGTTAGTTAGTCTACGCTATGATGCTGAGTGGGTCAGAAGTTTTAGTTTTATCTCCAACTAATGTTATTTTAAACTTAGAATTTTTATTTATTAGGTCTGTTAGGATGGACCCCCGTCATAAGCTGGAGAACATCCTCACTGTCATCATCCCTTACTCTTTGCAGACTGTCCTGCTGAGGGTGAGGAGACAGGCTCAGAGAGGTTGGAAACTTTCCAGGTTCACACAGCTGATAAGCAGCAGAGCTTGTCCTCTGACCATGATAGTAGAGAGAACACTGGTGTGTTCTTGGGACCATGAACCCTAGTTGTCTCTCCTGCTTCCAGTCACTCATCCTAACCAGTCAGAACCTCACCCGCTCTGTCTGCAGGTCACACTCGTGCAGAATGCGCTCACAGTCCCTCATCTTGGTCTTCAACAGGTCCTGCTTGGTGACTGAGAAAAGCAACCCTTTGGGGTCCAGTGGCCCAATGATGTCATACCATACGGGGCAGCCGTCACGGTCATAGCCACACAGGCCGCCAGGCATGTACTTCTGGATCACCTGGGCATGGAAAGATACATGACACTTGACATCATACACCTCTCTGAGGCTTCCAGCTCTGACTAACTTATCAGATCCAAGTCTGTTTATACCCTGTCATGTGACAAAACATTGGCAAACCCTGTCCCAAGTGAGAAAATTGAGGATCTTGCAAGGAAGGGCCTTGTTCACAATTGTGAATACAAAAGCCTAGTACCAGCCCAGCCTGACTTCAGGCTTCTGGGCTCATTGATCCTGTCTGTAGTGCCTTCCATGTCTTGTTTAGTGATAGAGGATGTCAATTCTGAAGGTCAGCAGATCTGGTTCAAACACGGACACTGCTGTTTCTCTGTTCCATGTCCTTGAGCAAGCAATGCCACCTTTCTGAGCTCCATCCCACCTCGTCTTGCATAATATGGTTCAGATTCTTGCTCTCTGATAAATGCTAGCAAACATGGCATACTGTCCACACCTCTGAGATCATGTTACTGTGACCCCCAATGTGGGTACCACTCTTACCAGTCCCTTGATGGATTGATTGTTGCTTTCTCACCTGAACAGGATGCTTTGAAACTCTGGAGTGGGTGGAGACAGAGGGACTGACTGGCCACAGTGCCTCAGGTACAAGTTTGAGAGGCCAAGCAGGACTAAGTTCAAACCCCAGCCTCACCATGGGGCTGTGGGACTTTGGGCAAGTTGCTGGATTTTTGCTGGATGCCAGGGATGATAACACCTGTCTCATAGTGTTCAGGTGATTAAATGAACTCATACTGGGACTTATTATTATCATTTTGGTTTTTCATAATGGAGTTTCTCTGTGTGGCCCAGGCTGTCCTAGAACTCGCTCTGTAGACCAGGTTGGCCTCAAACCCAGAAATCCACCTGCCTCTGCCTCCCAAGTGCTGGGTGTCTGCTATCATGCCTGGCCAATGATGGAACTCTTGATGCAGGGATTTTCATTACTCTTATAGAAAAGGCCCTGTGGGGTTAATGGCTTCCAAGGGCATCTCTGCTTGCTGACCTTCCCTCATGGTCTCCAGTGACCAGAGGCTGCTTAAGTGTTTGGGGGTGGGCTCACCTCTGGGGGCTGCCAATCAAGGATGTGATCAATGTCCATGGTCTTCCGGAACTCCATGTACTGAAAATAAAAGGGATGGTTAGGGCCCATGGAACTCCCAGCTCCCTGAAAAGGACATGAAAGTAGGGGTATGAGGCATTGATTTTCCCCACCCTGCCCCCCATATAAATACCACCTCCAAATTCTCGGGCTGATGCTTTACCTTGCGAAGCATGGCCTCTGATTTCTGCAAGTCAAAGCTCCGAGCTGAGGAAAGACGGGGGAAGGTGAAGATGGGACAGGGCTGCGTTGCTTTGCCCCTAACAAGTAAAAGCAACGGGGGACCCTAGGAATTTGAGTAGGAACCTGCCTCTCCCTCCGCTCTCCTAGACCTGAGCATGTGAAACAAGATGGTGTAGTCAGATCCTGAGAGCCACAGATTGTGATGGAGCTGTGGGGACCCAAGCCCTCTTGCTGCCCCCTCATCTTCAATATCCCCACCTCTCCCCCTCCCCTCACCTCGGAGCCAACGAAGAAGAAAGTAATCATCAGGGTTGGGCAGGGCAGGCAGCACATCCTGGACGTTTTCTCGGAACTGGAAAGAAAGATGCCTGTTGATGAGTTTCTCACACCGAGCCTTGGCTTCTCCAAGATTCGGTAATCACCTCTCCTTCGCTGTCTCCCTCAGCCTGACAGTGGCGTAGGTGGTGAGTGTGTGGACAAAGGCAGAATGGAGGGACGAGTGAATGGGTGGGCGGAAAGAACAAAATGAAGGATCAATTGATCAATGGATGGGTGGATCTATGTATAGGTACGCAAGTGGAGAAAAGGAGAGATGGGCGGTGAAGAGGACAGAGAAATGGGGGGTGGGGTGGAAGGAGGAATAGGTAAGTGGGTGGGCAGGTGAGTAAAGAGGACAGCGTGTGTTTTCCTAGCTCCCCTTGTGCATTCGCTCCTCTTCCCATCTTTCACAAAGACGTGGATTTGAAGGAAGGAAAGGTTCATGATCAAGCATCCTCTTCCTTTCAGCCGTGGGCACACCAACGCTCTGTTCTGTCTCTCGGATCTGGATCCTACAGACTGGCTCTCCTTTCAGTCCCAGGAGAGGAGAATCCACCAGAGGACAGACAGCTGCGTGCTCCAGCTCCCACCCGAGGCCAGGGAGGGAGGAGGTGGCGGGGGCAACTGCCAGGCAAGGCTCTCTCTGGGTCTGGCTCTTGGGCAAGTTCAAATTTACTTCTGTACATGTCACCCACATGTTATACCTGTTCTGGCCAGGATTGATGTCACAGAACTGTATAAGATGTGACCCCTTAAGCGGTGACGGCAAAGAGACAATGTCAAAGACATGCAGAGTCAACAGATGGAGGCAGGGGCCAGGGATCCTTTCTGCCTCACTCTCAGCCATTTCCCCCTGAGGTCCTATGGGGTGGAGAGCATCTCTTCTTACCTTGGCCAGGGTCTCTGCCTGTTTGGGGCTCAGGTCTCCAACTCGGCCGCTCATGGTGCTGGCTGAGACTGAGGAGCAGTGGCCACTGCAGGCAGAGGCCCAGCCTCCTCTGTCTGTCCAGACCCAGCTGGAGCCTTTTGCCCCCACTTCTGGGTGTGGCTCAGGCGCCTCCTCCAGGCCAGTTCTTTAGATTGGACATTACATAACTGGGATTAAGTGAGGTCCCGTGCTTGGCTCTGGGACAGGTCTAGAGCAAACAGCAGGCCCAGAGGGTATGCCAGATGAGGTAACTATGAAGGAAAGAGACTGGCCTTCTCTGTGAGCCCCCTCAGCGCTCTCTGGCCTCCAGTGACCACTGTCCTGGAGAAGGGGAAGCCCCATGGAGGATGAGCCCACTCCTCAGAGGTACAGCCTTTCCCTAAGCCTTAGTCTCCTCATGCTCCTAACGAAGGAGCTCCCGAAAGCCTCCACTGGCTTTTGCAGGGTGGGAGTCTGAGGCCCTGCAGCCTACTGAGCAGTCCTGCATTGTGTTCAGAGTCGGGAGGCACTCACACCCCTCAGCTGCAGCTCACAGTCAAGAGACAGACAGTCTGTGGGATGGGATGCAGTACTGGATAGAGCTTGCCTAGTGTGCCTACAGCCTTGGGTTCAATTCCCGGTACTACAAAAAGGAGAAAAGAAGACAGGCTACTGGAGACAGAAGACGGAACTCCAAGGTCTATGGCGAAGGCTGGTCTTTTCCATAGGGCCAATGCTACCTTTCCTGATGTCTGTCAAATTCTGTTGCGAAGAATTGGTCTTATAGACTTGAACATAGGGAAAGGCCAGGCACCCTCCCCCTGTGTCTACCCAGAACCCCGTGTGTGGGGCCTCTGGTTATGCACAACTCCCATTAGTATTGAGATGGGTCAGGAGCGTGGCCTTGGGGGCAAGGATGTCTTTTGGGGGTTTTCATATATGGCCAGCAAGAAGTATCTACCTAGGGGTGAAGAAGCTGGTGGGTCACCCACAGTCGGTGTGCAGGGAAGCCCAGAAGTTTCCTGTGTCCTTCGCTTTCTGTCCCTTTCTACATTCTACCACTAGACGGGCCTGAGGCCAGCCCTGCTCTAGATTTCCTTGTAACACCTTTCAGCCCAGTGTTGCCTAGGGCCCCTCATCTCTGGCAGAGGACCAGCTCTGCCCCCTTACAGGGATGAAAGCACTGACTGCCCGGGTTTTTGTGCATTGCTTGGGGATTGCTCCCTTCCCCTTCTCTGGAGCCCTGATAAGGAAAAGGCCATCCTGTTAGTTACTGTCTCTGGGAAAACCTTTAACCCAGCATATGCCTACGCCTATCGTCTCAGCACTCAGGAGGTTGAGGCGGGGGTGGGGGTGGGGTGTAAATTCAAGGACAGCCTGGACTACACAGCAAGACCCTGTCTCAGAACAAATCAACCAACCAGCAAGCAAAGATGTCTCAAGAGAATTTGCATTGCCAGAAATTATCTTGGGCTAGCCTTAGTTAACACAGCTAGGTTAGACCAAGTCACTGTCCCAGGTCCATTATCCCTAACCTAGAGCATCCTAGATGTACAATTTGGGGGGTAATCCTGGGCCTCTTTTCTGAGCTATCTCAGGGTTCTTTAAGGAGGTGGATGTGGGACACTCTAGATGCTGTCTTCTGGCACCTTGCCTGACTTGTGGCCCTGATACAGTTGGGTCCACAGAAGAAGGGGTCACCTTTGGCCGTTTCCCTCTGTCTGGGACGCCTGGTGTGTCACTCTGGAGCAGTTAGGTAACTCCCCACACCCAACCCCACCCCCACTTCACATTCCAACTACCCACTTCCCTCAGGCGGGCGGCCTGTGGAGATTGGGTTCCACAGCTGCTCTGTCATTAGCTCCTAATCCCGCCCGGTTCCCACCAGTCTCCGTTCTCTCTCTAATCCCTCTAACAGGAGGTGACCCGGGACCCCCGAGGCTGGGGGGGGCAGGAAGAGAGGAGCTGTGGGTCTTCATAGGAACTCTGGGTCCTTCTGACTGGACCGTGCATTGCCGAGCGGTTTACTATGCACGAGCCGTCAGCAGAACTTCCTGTGATGGTGGGCACCGTCTGTCCTAGTAACCACGTTTAGCAGTCACTCCTGTGGGAAACAGCAGAATAACGGAAGTCTGGGCTTTCTGCGATCGCTGTTGTGAGACTGTGGTTCCCAGTGGAACCCAGGCTGGCCTCAGACTCCAGAACCTTCTGGTTGACCTCCCAAGTACTGGTGCACTGCTGCAGCCAGCTTATAAAACTAAAGCCAGGGCCTATGCTGGTTGGATGCTTACTGATTACCAGTGTTAGTACAACCGGGCTGCTATAGCTGCGGTTTTAATTGAATTCTCCCCCAATCCTTTTATTTCTCTCTGGTATTGGAGAGTGAGCCCAGGCCTTAGACTAGGCTATGCAGGTGTCTTAACCACTGAACCACACTGTGCCCAGGCCTCTTTTAACTTTTTATTTTGAGACAGGGTCTCACTAAATTGTTCAGGATGGCTTTGTATTCACTCTGTAGCTTAGCCAAGCTTTGAACTTGTGATCTTCCTGCTCAGTGTTCCAAGCAGCTGAGATCACAGGTCTGTACCACTGGGCCTGGCATTTATTTGAACTTTAATTCCCCCATGTGGCTTATAGCTAGCATGATCACATTTAGTAAAGTCGTGCCACACACCAAGTTGAATTCTGAGCACAGTATCTCTACTAGACATAAGAAACCCCCTAGAAGGGATGGGTACCATTGTTTAGCACATTCTACAGATGAACAAATCAAGGCATGGATGGCATGGAGCAGTTAAATAGCTCACCCAGGGACTTGGCTGTCCCACAGCCTCGGCTCCAGGAGTTTCACACTGGTAAAGGACTGTAGGAGCCAGAGGGGTCGAGGACACAGGAGAACATGGCCCACAGAATCAACTAAGCGGGGCTCATAGGAGCTCACAGAGACCGAAGTGACAATCATGGAGCCTGTGTGGGTCTGTGCTAGGCCCTCTGCAGACATACTGTGGTTATTTAACATGGGTGGTGCAAACTTTTAATCCCAGCACTTGGGAGGCACAGGCAGGCGGATCTCTGTGACTTCGAGGTCAGCCTGGTCTACAGAACAAGTTCCAGGACAACTAGGGCCGTTACACAGAGAAACCCTGTCTTGAAAAAAAGAAAAAGAGGGCTTGTACCTCCTGGTCTTATTGCATCTCATCATACCATTTGTTATGCCACATTCAGTTGCTATCCCTGGGGGGGCTGCTACTTTCTGAAGGGAAACAGGAGCAATGGATCTGGGGGAAGGTGTGGGAAGGAACTGGGAGGAGTGGAGGGAAGGGGAGACTGTGGTCAGGATGTAATATATGAGAGAAGAATAAGTAAAAAGAAAGAAAAGAAAGGGACCCAGTTCAGAGGTCACCCAATGTTAAGTAGCATATGGCTGCTCATCTCCTAATGGCCAGGAAGTTGAAAGGGGTAAGGGTGACAGGGACAAAATATGGCGTATCTTCTGTGAACACACCTCCTCTGAGCAGGCCCTGCCCACTAGTCCATTCAGTGTGAACTCTTCAGTTCCTTGGGCACTGATGAAGTTAATACCTGGATGGTCTACCCATCTCTCAAAAGCATCAGCTGGGGCCAAGGCCTTCCACACAGTAGCCTTTGGAGGGCAAATGCATAGCTGAATATTAAAGAGAGCCAGATGTTCTTGGGGGCGCAGCAGGGCTTCCCATTTGCTGATCACTTCCTTGTTAGTCCTCACAGAAGCGGCTACAGGTGGACCTCTTTCTCAACCAAAGCAATGGCAATCTTCACAGAGGTCAAGGAACCTTCAGGAGTTGTTCAGCTAGAATTGGAGGCCAGCCTATCTGATTCTGCTACCTACGGTGGAACTGGAGCAAGCTCCACCCCATCCCCCATCTTCCACCCCATTGCAAGCCTTAACACTGGGCTTGGGGACATCCGAGCTCGGTAAACAGCTGGAAACACGTTGGGTCCCCACCAATGCACATGCCCTGGGCTGTGGAGAATGTGGAGCCAACTGAAGTTTAACGTTCCCTTCCTTTGAAACAAAGGACCTGGGGAAGGAGACTACCTCTCAGGTAAACACCCAGGTAAACACCCCCAGGCTGTATTGAACAACTCTTTTGCCAAGGATCGGGGGACCAAGGCAACCACCACAACACGCATGAGTAAACACAGGTGGGGGAATTGACAGAACTGCCTTGCCTCACCCGAGAACCTTCTAGGTTTCTAGGCAATGGGAAAGGGCTGCTCCCACCAACTCCAGTGTCCACCCATTCCTGCCCACCTTCTCTAAAGTAGATCATACTGGCACCATCTAAGAGAGTCTGCAGGGAGTGCAGAGGCCTCTGTGTGAACAGACATTATTAGGAAGAAGCAGGCAGGAGAGAGCTCAGACCACAGGAAGGGAGGCAAGGGAGTATATGTGGGGGAGTAGGGTGTACATGCATCCAGTGGTGTCTGTTACACCCTCTGGCACTTCACTTGCCAGGCTTTATTACCCTGGGACAGATTTATTTATTTGTTTATGATTTTTTCCAGTGTTGGGGATCCAATCCAGGGCCTAGCACATGCTGGTGAGGAGCTTCACTACTGAGCTTTTGTTAAGGAAGATGCGAGAAGGGTTTAATGAAATAAGATCTACACACACAATAGAAATGTTTCATTCTTTATATACAGCTCGGTGATTTTTTTGCACACTCACTGGGTTGTATGCAAACATCTAGTCTAACTGTAACAAAGGTTTGGTGGCAGCTTTGGCTGGAGTGTTCACTCAGGCCTTTGATGAATAACTAAAAGTATAAATGTGGGTCTCTGCCTTTATTTCTCCACTGTCTTCTTCGTTGCCTTAAATGTTGGGTCAGATTCCGGCTCATCTTTCTCCACAGCTATGCTTGTTTCAAGTGTCTGTCTAGGGACAGGAGAGAAGGTTATGTCAGGGGACCTAAGTTTGGTTCCCAGCATCCATTCTGGGCAGCTTGTAAGAGCTGGTAACTCCAGCTCCAGGAGAATCTGACCTCTCTGGTCTCCAAGAACACCTGCACTCATGTACACAGATCCTCACACAAACACACACATGTGCACACATAAGAAAATAAGTCTTGGAGAGTCTGTCTTAAAACTGACAATACAAAGTTGAATTGCCTTAAGTAAAGAGGTTCCGTCCCTCACCCAAAGTGCCAGCCTGAGTTCGAAACTGAAGCTGCCCCATCAAGGAAGAACAATCATGTCCAGGGAAACCAACTGCTCCTTCCAGCAATGAGAGTTTTTCTAAAGCCAGAAGAAGCTTGCAGGACTTAAATCAAAACAATGACCAAGCAGACCATAGTTTAACCAAGAATGCCTAACTATGCATACTTAATTTTTTTTTTTTTTTTTCCAGACAGGATCTCATTTAGTCCAGGCTCTCCATGTAGCCAAAGGTGACTCTGAACTCCCGATCCTCCTTCCCAGACCTTCCAAGTGCCGGGATTACGGGTTTGTGCCCTGCCCAGGTAACACACGTTTTTCTTCCCCCACCTCTGAGTTTGCTATTGCCTTGTACAGCCTCAAGCTCTTGTTAGCCCCTGGAAGATGGGCAGGTAGTCACTCGGCTTCCAGTGTGCTCACACTGGATAATAAAATCCTTCCCTGTCTCACCAGTACTATTTCGTGTGTTTATGTGTGTGTGTGTACATATCATATGTATGTGCAAGTGCAAGTGCACTCACCTGGTGCATGTGTGTGTGGAAGCCAGAGGTCGGAATCGGAATCAGGTATCTACCTTTTTTTTTTTTTTTTTTTTTTTTAAAGATAGGCTCTCTCTGTGTAGCCCTAGCTGCCCTGGAATTTTTTGTAGACCAGGCTGGCCTTGAATTTACAGAGATCCATCTGATTCTGCCTCCAAAGTGCTGGGATTAAAGGTGTGCACAACTATGCCTGGCTTGCTCTGTTACCTCTTATGGTTGAGCACTGTCTCACGTGGGACAGGCTCTAGAACTTCTGTCTGTCTGTTGGTGGACAGAGCACTTGGGTGCCTTCCACTTCCGGTTTGTGAACAATACTGTTAAGGACTTGTTTTTGTGCAAATTTTATGGGGGCATATGCTTTCCTCGGTTGAGCTGCGTGTACAAGAATGGACCCCCAGGGCTGAATGCAGGTTGCCCTGCAAGGCAAACACAGAGCTTTATGTTTGCAGATGGATGAAGTTCTACCTTCTTCCTCTCCAATGTTTGTCATTTTCTCTTTCTAGATACATTCCTATTCTGGCCACCCAAGTGACTCTTCAAGATTGTGGCCTTGACTTGCGTTTCTCTAACCACATTACGAGCCTTTCCGTGTTCTGTGTGAAGGAACGGTGACTCTATTTTTCAAAGACAGGCTGGAGAGTAGCTGTGTGGGACCTGAGTTCTAGTCTCAGAACTGAGAAAAAGCAAAACAAATCTTTAAAAATACCCTCTCTGGCCGGGCGGTGGTGGCGCACGCCTTTAATCCCAGCACTCGGGAGGCAGAGGCAGGCGGATCTTTGTGAATTCGAGGCCAGCCTGGTCTACAAGAGCTAGTTCCAGGACAGGCTCCAAAGCTACAGAAAAACCTTGTCTCGAAAAATCAAAAAACAAAAACAAACAAAAAAAAAACCCTCTCTGTAACTTTCTTCTGGATGTGGACTGAAGACCAGTTATGCTTTTCTTGGTACTCGGGGCTTCCTTGCTTTCTCTGAAGCTCCCCAACCCTTGTTGCATGGCTCCTCTTCCCCATGTAGCTGACCTCTACTCTGGCTTAGCTCAAATGGCTTGGCCTTTTTTTCCCTCCATCTTCCTCCTCTAGTCAGCTGCAAGATTTGCAGCTTCGCTGTCCTGATTTTGTTGTTGTTTGTTTTCAGTTCTAATTTTTTCTTTTCTTTTTTAAAAAGACTTTTTCTTAATTTAATTTAAAAATAAAGGTTTTTTTTTTTTTTTTTTTTTTTTTTTTTTTTTTTTTTTTTTTAAAATTTTTTTTTTTTTTTTTTTTAAAAATAAATTTTTTTTTTTTTTTTTTTTTTTTTTTTTGGCCAGAAGAGGGAGTCAAATCTCCTGGAGCTGGAGTTACAGTAGTCAGTTGTGAGCAGCTCTGCATGGATGCTGAGAATTGGACCAGAATCTTCTGTAAGAATGGTGTGTGCTTTAGGCTGCTGAACCAATCCCATCTTTCAAACTCAAATACAATTGTCCTCAAGTTTCCTTTTTTGGGGAAAAAAAACTTTACAAATTTTAATTAATTAAATAACTGATTAACTAATTCATTAATTTTTGAGACAAAGTCTCATGTAGACCAGACTGGCCTCAAACTTGCCACGTGGCTGATGATGACCTTGACCTTATGACCCTCCTTTTCACCTCCCAGATGATGGCGCCCTGCCCGACTTTATACATAGGCTTTGGGTCTATTTCTTTTAACTGCTGTAAAAATGTACCTCCCATAATTTTTACCAATTCAATATTTTCTGTTTGTTTGTTTTTCGAGACAGGGTTTCTCTGTGTAGCATTGGCTGTTCCGGAACTTGCGTTGTAGACCAGGCTGGCCTGGAACTCAGAAAACCACCTGTTTCTGCCTCCTGAGTGTGGCATGTGCCACCATGTCTGGCTCCAATTCAATAATTTTTAGTGTATAATTCAGAGCCATTACTGAAGGGCTCTAATAGGCCTGAGCCTGGCAAACATTGCTCTGAGAGGTCTTCCTCTCCCCCATTTCCTTTTTCTTGCTAAACAGATTACATTTCTAAAGCTAAGCACCAAGGTCTATTGCCTTATTTGGCCATTTCCTCCTCCTAAGGCTGACCACCAAGGTCTAGTCTCAAAGTATTGTAGTCCAGCAATTAAATGCCCCCTTTTGGTTACCCTAATTAACATGCCCAACCAAAGCTAACCAACTCATTCTAACACAGGTTTTCCCCTTTCCCTTTATTCCCCTTTTCCTTTATAAACTGCCCTTTGCCTTTGGGCCACATCTGTCCCCTCACTATCCAGAGGCAGTTCTTTGTCCCTCTGGGGCAAATATTCTCTCTCCCTCACCCCCTCCTTGACCCCTTTCACCCTCTCTCTTATGTCCTATCCCCTGTCTTTGTCCCTCTGGGGCAAACAAATCTTCGTGCTGAGAAGTGGTCTCCGTGTGTCCTGTGTCAGCTCTGTCCCTCAGTTGCCTTCATTCTAATTGTCGTGTGGTTATTATCAACAACTGAAGCTCTCTGCCCACTAAGCAACCGATGACATGTGTCAGGATTGCATGTGTGCTGTGTTCAGTGGCCATCCATCTTGTTTTATGGATGCAGAGTCTCTCACCGGCCTGTAGCTCACCAATTAGGCTAGGCTAGCTGGCTGGCCAGCCCCAAGGATCTGCCTGTCTCCTTCATGTTGGGATTACAGGTCTGTGAAGCTTTTGAACATGTGTCCTACTGATCCAACACAATCCTCATGCTTCCAAGATAAACAGTGTGTTAATGGACCAGTCACCCGGCACCTCAAATAGAGCTAAGCCCAAGATAGGTCTTGATATACTATGAACTTGCATTTCCCTCAGCAGGAGTCCAAAACAGCAATGGGACACCTGATTTTAGAATGGGACCTCCAGAACTGTGGACCAAAGGAAAACTTTTCTCTTTATAAGTCAATTGTTTCAGACATTTGTCACGGCAAGGGAAAGCTAACAAAGAGGCCCGTGGCTATGGAGCCAGATGTCCCTACTTTCAGTCCGAGTACTATCACTGAACCAGTCACTGCCTCTGAGACCTAAGTGGGAGATGGCCACTAGGCAGGGCAGGACTCAGTAAATGGGTGACTCTCATCTATGGCCAGACAGGGCATGTAGCCTGGGCTGGCTGCTAGGATGAGTAGGAGCAAGGGTTGAGGTTGACCATGTGCTGTCCTGCTGCTTTACCATATGGCAAAGAGACCTGAACTCTGCTGGGTGAAGGTGGAGGATTCCTGAGGTCTGGGGACTCCCCAGAACTGTGCTGGGAGAGGGAGTCCTGGGCCGAGGGCATAGCTCAAGGAGGTGGGATAATCAGGGCTTGGGAGATTCAGGTTATCAGGTGAAGCTGGGGCAGGAGGAAGGGTTGCGGCAGTCCATAGGGGGCTTCTTAAGACGTGTGAGCACACAGGGACCCGTGAGGAGTCAGGGAAGGACTTACACAGAGAAGTGTGAGCCAGCTGTCATTTCAGGGACGTTTAAGGCTTTGGAGTCTGGGTGGGAAGGTAGCAATGGCCTTAAGTCATCTAAGCTGGAGGTGTAGATGAGGGGGCAGGGCCTACGGGAGGAAGACGCGGTCCAGTCAGAAAAAGTTACCAAGGTGGGATCTGCAGTAGGATCAGACCACCTCTTTCTGCCACTTGGAGCAACCTCAAGAAGGTGGGGCTGGTGGGCTTGGCCTCCTGGACCTCCTGTGAGATAAAGTGGTCCTTCAGGAGGCAAATGGATTCTATTGAGTCCCTGGTGAGCCAAAGTATGTCTGACCCAACACTGCTCCCTGGTGGATGAAGATAGAGGTCACCAGGCCATGGGAGTATGTCTGAGTTCCTGGTTGGCCTGGCTTTTCTCTCTATGAAGCCACCAAGCCTACTCCCTCCCACTTACACAGGCCAGCTTCACTCAAGTCCATGGGGTTTTGTGGTTGTTTCAGTGGTCTAGGGGATTGAACCTAGGCCCTTGCACATGCTACGCTAGTGCTCTACTACTAAGCTGTATCCCTGTCCAGCTCCCCAAGTTCACATCTTGCCCTCTCTCCTTTATTTTTTTAACACACAGTTTCTTTGTGTATCTCTGGCTGTCCTGGAACTCGCTCTATAGACCAGGTTGGCCTCTAACTCAAAAGATCTACCTGCTCCTGCCTCCCAAGTGCTAGGATTAAAGGTGTGCGCTACTACCCAGCTATGTTTTCTCCTCTTATGCTGTCTCTCCGGACAAGTTACTTCCTGCCTCAACTCTGGATCTCCTCCCCTGTAACTGTACAGAAAACTTACTAACACAGACTCGCCTGGACACACAGTAAGTTGGTAGTAAGCTGGGCTTTTTCTAGTCCCTGGAACTCCATGCTTTCCTCTGGCCCACACTGAAGCCCCACCCCACACAGTCCTCCTTTATAGAGGACAGGTCAAGTCAGCCCTCTCCTCTCAAGAAGGCAATGTGGGCACAGTGGGAGGCTGACCTGGGTATCTTACCCAGTTTGCCATTAGACACAGGCTTTATTCAAGGCATACCCCCACTTTGCTCAGCCTCCATGGCCTGGCCTGTAAAATGGGACTTCATCTCTATCTGCTTCAGGGTGGCACACAAGGAGCTGTGTAAACTGTGGAGGGCTGGGCCCTAGAACATAGCTGAAAACCTGCTCTGAACACCAGTGATTGTTGTGTCCCTCTTGACTTCATGAACTCGGCTGGGGTAGGAGGGCAGGGGAGTCTTTCCAACTGCCATGAAAACATCCCTATAAACGCCCTGCGTACCTTCTTCCAAAGGCTATGAAGGCTTTTTCTAGGAGGTGGTCTGGGAAGAGTCGGCCTTGCCTCCATCCCCTAGATAGGGGAGGCCTCAGGCTTTCCAGCATCTTATTTGAAAAGCTTGGATCTACAACTCCCTGCCAAAAATGCCACCCCACCCCCGGCAAACCACACACTCTTACAGCCATTTACGTCAAACATGATTTATTGACATGTTTTATTGACATTTATTAAACTCGCCTGACTCTCCTCTGGCTCCAAACACCTTATGGCCACCATATCCCATTCCTCACCCTGGAGGCCTATTCTCATCTAACCATCCCACCCCAAGTCCTTCCAAAGCTCATTCTTTTCTGGGCATGCCCCACAAATTTGGTTCCTGCCTCCAAAAGACACCATAAGACAATATACACACTTGACTTCTGATCATCGGGGTCACTCTGCCTCCCTCAGTGTGGGCAAGCTTCCTGTTGGTGGCGTTAGATCAGCTGAGCATCCTTACTGTCCCCAGGGCCTGTGAGGCCTGGTGCTGGACAGATGCTCAACAACCACTAAAGAACGATGAGTGGAGAAGTAAACGAAACTATTTCCATAATCATCAGTCTTTTGGTTGGGGATGCAGCTCACAAGCAGAATGCTTGTCTAGCATGCGCAAGGATGTGACTTCTAGCTCCAGAACTACAAAAAGAAAAAATAAAAACTCACACTCTATAAGGGATGTCCAATCTGACTCTACAGGCTGCATGAGGCCCAGGGTCTCTATGAACCTGACCAAACACGAAACCCACAAAATTGCATGAAGTGTTATGTGGGTGTTTTCTGTGGGTTTTAGATTGTTTTGTAACTCAGTTGGCATGGTTCATGGTTCTCAGTTATGAACTTTGTAGATGACAGCATTGTGTTGCAATGTCAGAGAGTTGGACGTGCCTGCAAAGAGTGAGGGTTTGCTGAGGACACATGACTTCCTGAGCTCTCAATGCCCTGTCCACTTGCCAGGCAGGTTCTGCATCACCTCTTCAGGTGACCTCTGTGATCATTGCTTAACCATGAGGCATGTTGTGCCAGCTTTGGGATCCAGAACTGCTGGTATCCACAGCGCACTCCTTGGTGTCTGGTGCCTACCCCTCTGTTTCCAGCAACAATGTATGCCTGTTCTCTGTGATGGAAGCATCAGCTGTCCTTGGGCCCAGGGCAGATCTGTCTCTGTTACCAGCAAGAAAATACTAGTGAGGCTTTACTGAAGGGGAAAATTGGCTGTGGGTGGTTAGAAGGGCAAGGGTCAGGGTTCAAGTCCAGGAGCCTTTTATTTTAAGGCCACATTAAGTCGTTTTGAGTACTCATGACATGAAGTGAGATGAACGAACTCAAGACAGTCCTAACCACAGCGACAACCCTTTTGGTCTGCCAGCAAGAAGCTGGAGGGAGACAAGAGGGGATCAGAGTGCAGGAGCAGTCCTGGACTTGGAAATGCCTTCTGACTCTTGCCTGACAGTTCCAGGCTCTTGGGATCCAGCAAAACCATACGATTTTTTCCCTCTTGCCAATCTGCTTAGGCTGATCTTAGGCAGGAATTGATCATGGCACTGCCTCTTGGCATTTATCCCCCTATTCAGACTCTTGGCTGTAAATGGTCCAGATACAGTGGCCAGGGGCTGAAGAGCCTCCTCCCTCATGTTCAAGGCTTATAGTTTTTTTTATTATTATTAAAATGTCTTTGATAATGAAGACATTTAGCAAGCAGAGAAAATCAAATGATGGCATCTGGAACCTGGAAAGGGGCCGGGACAGGCTTCTTGCTTGCAAGGTGCCTAGACAGTGGCATCTGCCAAGGCTTCTAGGTTGACAGCACTTTGAAACAAGGGCCCCCTTTCCAGGAACATCTTACTATTCCACTTCTAGGGACCTTTTGCCCAGCCCCAGCAGCACAGGAGGACAAAGAAGACAACATCAGTGATCCCGAGCCAGTGTCTGAGTTACCCTGCTTGGGACACAGATCTTCTGTCCCAGACGTAGGCCCAGGAGAGAGCAGTGCAGCACAGCCCAGGCTCCTAGGCTCCAGATAATGGCTTCTCTGAGCCAATCCACAGAGGTGTATTGGATCGAGCTTGGCAGCATCTGCTCTGTTAGTTTCAGTCCATCCAACAGAGAAATGGTAGGCTGGCTGGCTACCTGTGGATGCCAGGAGGGCCAGCCTTTGAGATATTACATGCAGACACTGTCACTGGCCAGCTCCTGGGTCACGCGGGGAAGGGATGTTGGCAGCTGCCTTCCAACACTCTCCTTAGAGACATGCAGATGTATGGAAAGCTGGAAGGCTCTCCAAGAAGCATGCTAGAAGCCAGGATGAACCTCCAGAATAATTTACCCTGCACCCCAGTACCAGTATCTCCCCGCAGCTTAGCTTTGGTTCTGAGCTCCACTCAGGCCAAAAAGAACTAAAGATGGCCAGTCCTGGTGCTGCACATCTGCATTCCCAGGACTCAGGACACTGACGAAGGTGGCAGATTAGTGCAAGGCCAGCCTGGGCTACATGGGGAATCTGAAGAAGGCTTGGCAGAGGCAACTGCCTGAAGAAAAAGGAAACAGTCAAAGTTGAGTATTAGCAGGACCCTAGCAGGTGAGTGTGGGCCGGGGGTGGGGGAGGTGCACGAGGACATGTGTGCATGCGTGTGTCTCGTCATTGGATTCAACAACCCGCTTAGCCTCGTAAAGCCGAGCGTGGCTTTTCCCCTGATGATTCCCCTGCCATGCCCTGCCTCTCCACTTCTTCCGTTCCTTTCAAAGGCAGCCCGATTTAGAAAGGCCTTGATGCTCTGCCGGAGCTGGGGCCTCCCTCCTCCTTCCCAGGCTTCCCAGGCTACCCTGCTGCCTCCAGCTGGCCCTTCTGTCCTTGCTGACCTCCAGCTGGAGAGAAACCATCCCTCAGCTGTGCTCCCTGTGGTGAACAGGATATGGATCTCCTGTACTGGATCCCAGCTGGGATACCAGGCATGGCTGAATCCTGGGTGGGTGGGTGTCTTCAAGAGGACAAGAGCAAGGGCAGGGTCCTTTCCTAATGGACGTGTGCTGTCACCCTCAGCCCTATCCTCTAGGTCCAGGGAATGAAAGTGCTGCTGGTCTGTGTCTAAGGGGTCCCATGGGGAGGCTCAGATGCAGATGGGGGTTGGAGATCTCTGTAGCCACCTTCAGCACTACCCGGTCTTGGGGGGAAGGGGCAGAGGTGCATGAAGGAGTTGGGCGGAGCAGGGTTAGAGGCGGCCAGTGTCTTCATGGTCCGGAGGAGGGCTTGTTGCCCTGAGGCCCTGCAACTTCTCCTCACAGGCCTTGTCTGGGAGCAGCACCTCTGCAGTATAGCCGACTTTCTTGGCATGCAGGAGGCTGTAGGTGTTGTCAAAGCGCAGGACATCTGCAAGGACAGAGAGGGGACAGACAGCATAAGGCCAGCTTATGTGCACTCCTGGTAATGTTGGGAACGTGTCGACCAGGCCCATGGGTAAGACATGAGCATCAGCCACTGCCCTGCCCCAAGCTCATGACCTCCTCCTGGGGGTGTGGTGACCTCAGTAGGGGTATGGCCCCTTCTACCACTCCAGTATTACACCAGCACTTCACAGTTCCCTGAAAACTTCCTCAGAGCAGCTCCTGAAGAGGGGATGTCATCCCCATTGCTTTGATTCCTGGCTTGTGACATAGGTGTTTTTGCTCTAAGTGTTCTTGCATGATGTGCACCCTTGCCGGAGACTCGAAGCAATAAGCTCACTGAATCTTGGACTAGAACCTCCAGAACTGTGTGGTATAGCAAATAATCCCCTAAACTTATTGTCTTGGGTATTTTGTTATAGTATGTGAAGCTAGCTAAGACACTAGACCATTTTGTTTCTGGTGAAACTGATACCAGTTCTAGCCACCCCTTTGGGATATTTGGAGTTCAGAAAACTGGGCAGACCCCTTGCAGAGACCTTTGGCAAAGTCCATGGCTACCTAGTTGTCTCCTAGGCTGCTATTCTTCTGGGCTCTGAGCCTCAGGAGTTTGTGCAATGCACCTCTGGCCTTACATCCACCGATCAGATCTAAGACCCTGAAAATGGCACCCCTGGAGCCCTCTTATAGAGTTCTTGCTCTTTTCCTGAGAGCTGGACAAAGAGGGACTCCAGAGAGGCTGGACCAGCCCCAGGTGGCTGGCTCTCTTCCTATCACAAAGGCAACTGCAGGAAAGCCTGGCGCTCTTACAGACTCCAGCCTTGAGGCAAGTGAAGCTCCCGTCCTCAGGCACCAGGTGGGCATTGTAGCGCTGGTTGGGCAGCACCTCCGCCATTTCCCCAGCCTTCTGCCTCTCCCCCATCCTGGTCTTCAGGAAAATCCCAAAGCCGATGTCGCCACCCTCGGATGAGAACTGCCACCTGCAGCAGAAAGAGCCTCTGAGGACCTCCTGTGTGGACTGCGAGGCCCTTCCAGGTATGCCCAGCCACGGCCCCTACCTGAGCACACAGCCTGGGAACAGGATCTCATTCTCCACCTGGTGGGAGGAGCCTCGGCCCACAACCACTGTGTGCTCATAGTGCGGCTTCTCCTGCTTGCACAGGTAATAGTGCTTGGGCACATCACCGCCATAGTTGATCTGTGAGTTAGGGATGGATAAGCTGACAGGCAGCCACAGGCTGGTCTCCTCCCTCCCCATCCTCTGGGCACTCTGTACCTTAGTCAGGCACTTGGGGTTACCATCAGGATCAGTCATGGTTCCCCCAAATTCCACAGGCAGCTGGTCAGGGCTCATGAACTTGAGGAGCTCCTGTTTCCAGTTATCTGTATGAGGAAAAGGGGGCTCTGAGGAGCTCTGGAGACCAACAGAGAGTCCCGTGAGAGGGCCACTTGCTTCCCTGAGAAACTATTCCTCAGAGCGCTCATGAGCTTGCTTTCTGGCTCATAGGCCATGATCCAGAACTGGAGGCTGGTTCTGTGCGCTGATGAGGCTAGACCAAGGCCAATGGCTGTGGAAGGAGGATATCCCAGGGGAAGGGGGCCTCTGGCAACACCTTCTACTTTCCAGACAGGCACAGAGCCAGCCCCAGCTGGGGGCCAAGAGCTAAGTCACTTACCTCCCAGAATCACTATCTTCTTTTGTGTCTCCTCACCCATGAATGATTTGACCAGGTTGAAGGCCACTGGGAAAAGCTTGGGAGCTGAAAAACACAGAATGCCACTAGGAAGCTGGACCAGAGACAACTGCCGTACATAAAGGCACAGCCAAGGTCCTGTGCTGGGCAGGAGTTGTGCAGATTTGGATTCTGCTATGCCCTGCTGTGTGAGCGCTAGCTCTGACTTGCACTTCTGGGTCTTAGTGCTATTAGCTGTAAAGTGACCGTATGGTGTCCGGTTCTCAACAATCAGTGATGTCCCTTAACTAGCTGTAGGGTGTTGGGCACAAGCTGGGCCCATGGTCAGCAATGATGATTCCTTGAGGATACCCCTTTTTTCCCCCACTCATGGTTTTGCTAGGTGACCTCAGAGTCCTTTGGGGTGAGAGTAGGTGGGGGACCTGCTTTAAATATCCTGTCCCACCCACCCCAAAGGTACCTGCTTACTCACTGAGTACTTCCTGTGGGCCAGGTTTTGTGTGCGATCTTCTCATTTAGCAGACTCTCATTTAATATCCTAACTATCTTGGGGGGGGGGATGCGTCATGGTAGTCTCACTCCACAACACGGAAAAGCCAAGTCTCAGTGAGAGGAAACTGATTCGCTCAAAATGAGAGAGCTAACTAGACGTGAGCCCAGGACATCTGAGTCCAGGGAATATAGGACGGCCGTAAAAGATAGGGACTGTTCTTGCTAACAGTGTGGCTCATGGGCCAGTCTACACTGAAGCGAGTAAGAAAATAGCAGCAAATATTTAGAAACCTAAAATGGCTGAAACACACCAGGGCAGGATTTTGCATAGTACAAAAATATTAGTGTGCAAAGGAATGGAATTAAAAACACAAACAAAAACCTTATTCTTCACAAAAGATGGTTTTTGAGAAGCTGTAACCCAAAGGCCTATTCACTGTCACCCCCACCCCAGTCTCCCATCCCTAGGCAGGGGTCATTTTGGTCACGGACTCACCTCGAATAATAACTAAATTTTTCACTGTCTCAGGATAATTTGCTTCCAAGATGGCGAAAAACTGTAAAGTCAAGTGACATTGGTCATGGCTGTGCCCAGCCCTTGAATGCCCAGTCTTCTGTAGCTCTGATGATGCTGAAGCAAGAGGCCCAGCTCAACCTTCTCCATAACATGTGCATTCTCCTCTGGGACGTCCTTGCTCCTCATCCTCCCTCTTGGGTGGCCCTAAGGCCAGTATCTCAAGACCAGACTGGTCCACAGGTCCCCTGGAGGGTGTCTCTACTTTTCTATGGATGGGAAGCTGGTGTGGGCTGTGGGTCCCTCTTGGCCTAGAGCTGTTACTACTCTTGTCTCCTGCCTTACCTGCTGGTAGACTTCCACAGCTGGCTTCCACAGATGCCTAAGGCTCAACCCTTCCACATCGAACATCATCACCATCCTCTCAATCTTCCTGCCCAACTGCAGGAACAGAGCAGGCATACTGGTTAGATCAATAATTCATGCAGGGAATCCTGGCCACCTCTCTCCATCTTCTTGATACCTATAACCTGGTAGGGAGGCCTGGCAAGCGTGTGGCATGTCCCAAACAGATGGCATCCATCTAGGGTATGAGGAGATGTTAAAGCTGAGCTCTAGGCTCTTCGGGTATCATCATAGTTTGCTCAACACTATTGCCTAGAGCATAATTAAAGCATGACTCAGGGCTGGCAAGATGGCTCAACAGGTAAAGAAAGGCACTTGCCACCAAGACCATTGACCTGAGTTAAATTCCTGGGACCCACTTGGTGGAAAGAGAACTGATTCCCAGAAGCTGTCCTCGATCTCTGCATGTCACCATGGCATGCTCTGGGCTCATACTTCAGATTCACAAAATCAACAAGGCTGCCTTCTACACTGGGTTTACTCTGAAAGATGCAGAGGTCGGAGGGCAGCTCAAGGGCAGGAGATGAGACCTGTCCAGGTGAGTATGAAGGTCTTCTTGGAGTAGAAGCCTTACTCTTGAGTGCTCCATATGTAGTTTGGTTTTCAAGACAGGTTCTCTATGTATCCCTGGCTGTCCTGGAACTTTCTCTGTAGGCCAGGTTGGCCTCAAACTCACAAAAACCCATCTGCCTCTGTCTCCCAAGTGCTGGGATTAAAGGAATGCATTACTACATCCGACTTTCCAAATGTACTTTTTATGTTTAAATATCTATCATCTATCTTTCTATCTATCTATCTATCTATCTATCTATCTATCTATCTATCTATCTACCTATCTATCTGCTATCTATCTTTCTATCTATCTATCTGCTATCTATCTATCTATCTATCTATCTGCTATCTATCTATCTATCTATCTATCTATCTATCTATCTATCTATCTATCTATCTATCTATCTATCTATCTATCATCTACCAAGTGTGGCAGGTGTGTGTGTTCAGGTGCATACCATGGTGCCTGTCTAGAAATCAGAAGGAAACCTGAGGGAGTCATTCTCTCCTCCTAGCATGTTAGTTCCAGGAACAGGACTCAGGTTGTTAGGCTTGGTTACAAGTGCCTTTACCTCTGAGCCATCTCACTGGCCCTAGGATTTCATATATATTTTTTAATAACTCTGTAACATCTCCTTGTGTCCCATGGGGGGATGCACAGAGTCATGGCTTGACTATCAGTTTCATAGATAATCTACAGTGGTGACTACTTTTTCTGTAAGTAAAGCTGGCTGGCTGTTCCAAGAAATCCTAGGAACAGTGCTAAGGGTTCTCACTACTCCCATGGTCAGTGTCAGGGCCTGGCTTTTTAATGTGGGGGATTGGAATCTGAATATGGTATTTGTGCTTGTTCAGCAAGCCCTTTATGAACTCAGCCAGAAGGCATTGGTGACCTTACCTCAGGCCAGCAGAGAGTCACACACAAACACACACACACACACACACACACACTTATACATACTCATATACACACACTTACACATACTCACACACACACACTTACACATACTCACACACATACACTTACACATACTCATATACATACACACACACTCACATATACTCTCTCTCACACACACACTCACACACACATTCACTATGATACTCACGGAGGAATCAAAGTGGGAGAAATAATACGGAGAGCTGGCGAGAGTCAGAGAGACAAGGTGCTGTCCTTCCCTGGGTCTAGTGTCTCCACTTGGATACACTAAGGCCACCAAACATGCTGCCAGAACTCCACTGCTCACCTTTTGACTCTGCAGCTCACACTCATGCTGAAGCAGCTCACAGACTTTGATACGGTTGCGGATCATGTCCTGCTTAGAGGCAGACATCAGGAGCCCCTTGGGGTCCATTGTCCCAATGATGTAAAACCACACAGGGCAGCCTTCGTAGTCATAGCCACACAGACCACCCGAGTCATAGAGTTGGATCACCTGGACAAATGGACAAAGTCCTCACTCAAACCAGCCCACGCTGTGCCTTTAGGTGGCTAGATGGGGGAGAGGGCATCAGCAGGCCTAAGGGGTACTGTGAAGGGCTCACCTCTGGTGGCTGCCATGTAAGGATATGGTTCAGGTCCTGCTGATTCCGGAATTCCACATGCTGCAGAGATATGCAGAAGCTACAGAAGCTACCTGTCTCCAAAAGCCTCTGCAGGTATTGGGGACATGAAGCCAGGCAGCCCTCCCACAGATACAAGATTGTGCCAGAACACTTTTAGGCTCCACAGAACTGGGGATGGAGGTGGGAGAAGGATGCAAGGAGGAGGGACTCAGGCCTTGTTCAGGAAAGGACCCAGGAGATGGAAAAAGAAACTCTTCCAGCCAGAAGCCTGGGTGAGTGTAAAGGGAGCCAGGGCACAGGAAGTAGGGTCCTACCTTCCGGAGCATGTCCTCCGATTTCTTAAGGTCAAAGTTCCGAGCTGCGAAAACATGGGAAGTACAGGCCAGATCTAGAATGAGCTGGTCTTGGGGGTTTAGCAAGACAGCTCAGCTGGTAAAGGCGAGGCGCTTGCCACTGTTAGGTCCTAAATCCGGGACAAATGGCTAACTGCAGTGGTTTGAAGGAAAATGGTCCCCAAAGGGAGTGGCACTATTAGGAGGTATAGCCTTGTTGGAGTAGTTGTGGGCCTACTGGAGGAAGTGTGTCACTGTGTATGTGTGGGAGCTTTGATGTATATATACTCAAGCCATGCCCAATGAGACAGACCACTTCCTGTTGCCTATATAAGATGTAGAAAACTCAGCTCCTTCTCCAGCACCATGTCTGTCTTCCTGCATGTCGCCATGTCCCACCATGATGATAATGGACTGAACCTCTGAAACTGCAAGTCACCCAATTAAATGTTTTCCTTTATAAGAGTCGCCATGGTCATGGTGTCTCTTCACAGCAATAGGCACCCTAAGACACTGAGGTGCTTATTTAACATATCAAAGTAGACCTGGCTGCCAGGTTCTCCCAGCATCCCTCAGTCCCTACCAGTTACAGGGTATGACTGGCATACCTCACCCCTACCCTAAATCTCTCCAGCCCAGGTGCTGTGCTGCCCTTCTTCCCTTCCCTTTGCCTCCCCTCCCCTCCCTTCCCTTCCCTCCCCTCCCTTTCCCTTCCCTATATAATCTAGACATTTTGGTTACCTGGCCCCTTTCATCTACTCTGTGCCCTCCTGGCCTCTTGGTCTGACTCTCACCTCTCCCCCTCCCCCTCTCCTCACAAGGCTCAGGGTCATGTCCACTCTGGACTCTCCCAGATGTCCCTGTCTCTGACTATGCTCTCTCTTTTACCTACAATAAACTTTCTCCTCCATCAGGCCTAGGAGCAGTCATGTCCCTTCCTTTTTTACTTTTTTTTTTTCCTCAGCCACCAAGCCTGACAATCTGAGTTTGATCTCTGGAACTCACATAACAGAGAGAAATCAATTAGCAAACTTCCGCGGCCTCCGTGTGCATTGGTTGCACAAGTACTCCCACCTCCCAATAAACAGACACAGAAACCATTTAAAAGTGTTAGGATAAACTGGTCCCTAGAGGTTCCTGAGGACAAGGTTAGGGTGTCCTCACTTTTCCTTATACCCTCAAAATATACTTGGGGTTTGGGAATTTATGCGTGTATCTGGTCGTGCCTGTGCATGCGTGTGCACACGGGTGTGGAGGCCAGGGCTTACCGTTGGGTGCCCTTCTCAATCACTTTCTCACTGAATCTGGAGCTCATCAATTGGCTAGAATAATGGCTGACCAGAAAGCCTCATCTCCCCCAGTCCTGAGGTTACACATAGACCATGCTGGGTCTTGCTCCTTGTAGGAATGCCGGGAGAAGGAGCATGGTCCTCACATTTGCTCAGCAAGTACCTTAATGATCTCAGCTGGAACTACAGGCATGCCGGCAGCCCACAGGTACAGTTTATTTTAGAAATGCCTTGGCAGCTTCTTTTTATGGTGACTAGCTCGCTATCAGATTTTCTGAGAGCGCTGAAGTGGAACACAACAGGAGAGATTTTCAAGTGGAAGGTGACATTCCAGCCAGACAGCCTTTGCCCTGTTTGTTAAATCACCTCAAGAAGGAACCATGAGGGCCACTAGCTCAGCCTCCCCACCCTCTGTGACAAGTCACCGCATACACAGGCAGCCCATGCCACTCCTCAGCAACTTCAACGGAGCTGAGCCCCATGTCACCGCATACACTGCAGACCCACAGTCACAGACCAAACAATTCAGAGCTGCTTGTCAGGGTGGGCATCACTGCAAGTGTCTGAGAACAAGCCTCTGCAATGACACTCTTCCCTGTCCTCCCTTGTGTGTATTAGCATCACCTGCATTGGTGTTGGCCCGCTGAATGGTCTGTGATGATGGGACCAGCCATCTCTGAACTGCTCAGTGTGGCAGTCCCTAGCTGTATGAGGCTACCAAGCAACAGAAATGTAGCCAGTGAGACAAGGACCCGCAGTCTTAATTTAAGGTAATTTGGATAGTTAAATATGTCCACAGACTACCACACTGAATATGGCAGTTCTAAATATATTAACATTTAAAGGTTTGTCTATTTGCTGTGTCTGGATCTTTTCTGTGCCAAGTTTAAATTCCAAGAGTTTTATAGGCTGAGCTGCTAGTTTGAGTAGTACCTGAGTTCTCATCATATTTTATAATTGGATATTGCTTCAGATAAGAATGCTTTTGTTTTTTTTTCCCTGAAAACCTAAAACTGCTTAAAAATAAAATTTAAAAACTGTTTCTAAAAATAATTATTTAAAAACAAAAAGAGGGGGAAAGTGGCCTTCAGGTTGGGGTTTCCTTCATGTAGGCCTAGAGACTTTATATTTGACTCAGCACTTTGAAGACAGGGCTCAATACCATGCCTACGATAGCATGGAAGAAAGCAAGGCTGACAGACTGACAGACGGGCTTCTCGCTGGTCCTCTGTTAGCGCAGTGTGGAACTAGGGCTCCGTTACAAGCCTGTCTTGTTGACAACCACTTAACCCATGTGCCTTGTGTCCACTTCTGGGATGAGTCTTGACTCCCTCCTACCTCAAGTGCACACTCTATCCCAGGCAAAGGACTGAGTTAAAAGCATTTCTCACCACAGCCTTCCCCCCCAGATCCCCCAACAGGCCTTCCTCCCTAGCTTCCCCTCAGCTTTTCCCCCAGCCCCACCCCACACAGGCTGCCCCCCCCAGCTTCCCCTCAGCCTTCCCCCAGCCTTCTCCCAGCCTTCTCCCAGCCTTCCCCCAGCCTCTTCCCAACCTCCC